>CAEGAF010056091.1:0-14075 GCA_903067075.1 Micropoecilia bifurca | reverse complement strand
TATATATATATATATATATATATATATATATATATATATATATATATATACTTCAAAAGAACACAGCAAGTGAGTTTTTAGATAATTAGAAAAAGCACAAATTTCATATGAAAAAAAAAGTTTGAAAATTTACATAGGATTTTCTTACATGGCCTGTAATGGTATCGTGTTGTTTGTTTCCTACTTAACACGCTCAAATTGTTTCTTTGTCTTTTTTTTTGTTTTTTCTGTTTTGTGGATTTTGTTTTTTCATCAATAATATTTACTTCCTTTGGATACGCTTCTCTGACCCAGCAACTGGGTTTTAGAAGGCTTCTATGCAATTTTTAAAAAAGTAAAATTGTATTTAATTGGCAACTTTCAAGATAAAAATCACAAAGTGCTTTAAAAATAAAACAATAAAAAATCCACTAGGGAAAATTAAAGAAGACTTAGAAAAATAAATAACTGGCAAAATTTTAATTAAATCACACAAAGTCTCACAATAATTTAAGGGACAATCTGATTTGCACATACAGTTACATAAAGCCCTTTGTAAACACATCTCTCACTTTGCAGAGGGTCTTTACACAGGGAGGTTTTTGTTAATGTGCTATCAAAACAATAGGCTCCTTTCTCTGTTTTGATATACCTTGTTGATCATTTTGCTCACAACATGCTTATTTTATTGTTTCAATCACACTTCATCAGAAAGCTTTTTTTGGTCAAAAAGTAGAAAGTTTTGCATTGGACATTGTAATTCATAGCAACCAGCATTCCTCAGAGTAGCATGCAACACTGAGGAATCTCTGATTTAGACTCATGATTTATGAGGCATCTAAACAATACATGATGGGGTCAATGTGGACAGACAGCTTAATAATGTAGGCCTAATTGAAGCTCCCGGAGTGGGACTATTCGCATATCTCTGCCGACCAGCACATTCCAGTATATGGCCGTGTCCTCATTAGTACCAACAATGTCACCAGACCTACACCAGTCAACACAGCCTTTAAATGTTGACGAGGGCAGAAAGTGTGAAACCCTCCTGATTTCTGAGGGCTGAACTAAACGTGAGCTAGGTCTGGAGCTAAAGTTAATGAAGACAGTGACACAGAGAGGAGGGAGCCAGCTCGCTTTGAAAGAACCCCGGTTCTGTGTTTGGGGACTGAAAGACTTGCCAGATTGGCAGCTGGGCCTTATGGGCCTCTCATACCTTTGATGAATCCCTGAAACTGTTGAGGAAGAGCTGACAGACACGCTCCCTTTGGCCAAGTTCTGTCTTTTTTTTCTGTGCCTTTGTTGTCTGACTTTGTCAGATCTGTGAATTTTTGTGTGTTTGTCTCTGTAAGAATGAGGGTGTGAACGAAAGGGTGTGCAGGAGAAATACTGTGTGTGTCTGTGTGCCCACTCTGTCTGTGTGTGTGTAGGTGTGTGTGTGTTCTAGGTGAGCAGTCATCTGATGAACTGCCTTCCCTCGACCGAGGCCTTTGCTCGTCCCAGCCAGTGAGATGCCGCTGATGTTGTTGTGTTGGTTAACAATGCTCATCCCCCAGCACCACAACTCACAGAGCAGCAGTAAGAAGTTGGCAGACCCTAATGGAAACGTCATCTTCCAGATAAAAGATGGCCTGGCTTTGATGAGAGGGGGAGTTATGGGGAGGTGTATAATAAAAGAACCATTTCCAATCGGTTCCAAAGCCAATTTAAGAGTGCTGAATGAAGACAGACGCTGTCATAGACAAACGGAAAAGCTGACAGTTATTCATAGGCGTTCTCCTGTTTGTCAGGTGGAAGAGCCTTTCAATACCATGCTCCATAGTCCTGTCTTGAATTAGATGGGCAGCAAATCAACGCCAAAGTTTTATTTAGGAATTAAAAGTGTGGAACACTTTTATCTTATTTTTCCTGCTGGTTCTCTCTCAAGCACAACTATTATGCTGCCGACCTGCTGTGAATGTTTTCTAACCGATGCCCTGCTTAGAGAAAATAATGTGCTCTGTTTGTAGTGTCTGTCTAAACCAGGTGATACCACTTACTGTGAGCGTTAGCAGTAATTGGTTGAGAGATGCTGTGCTCCAAATTAGAAGATGTAGTACCTAATACAGCTGCACCAACCACACTGGGTTTTGTCTTAGGATTCCAAATTGTGAAAAGAAGCTTGGTTGCCATTGCATTTAAATATAACAAAAATGAAAAAAAAGATCCCAGCTGGTCTTGGAAAAGTGTGGAAAGATCTGGTTGGCCAAGAATGCTGTAAGTAAAAAAAGAAAGGATTGCTGGAGGACATAAGCAGACTTAGCTTTCGCCTTAGAACAATGTTAGGTCAGGATGCATTTTCTGCCAACGTATGTGACACTTTCAAGCTACACGAACAGAGTGTAGTCTGCCATAGTTAGTGTTGTTTTGCTGCATGTTTGTTGCTCAGATACTCCCACATCTGGTTGTGTAACCACTTGACTCTCAAGCTTGAGCTTGAAAATTGTGGGTGGTTTGTATTAAAATTCTGATCTATGCTCGACCCAGCATTATCTGTGGTCTCTTTCATAAAAAGACTTACCAAGTGACTCGTTTTAGCATTAATATAGTTCTGCTCAACTCTTTCCTTCGTAGGATCCTGGTCCGCAGTGAGTTGGAGGAAAACTGTGTCATTTTTTAAATATGTTTAATAATGCAATATTGAAGGACATCCAAAAAGTCTTGGCAGGTATTATAATTATATTTTGGAAGAGTTTGACAGAATGAATTAGAAGAAGCATTGTTAACATGGAGTAGTTGCATGATGTTCCTAATACAGCGTTAAGAATTGACTGATGCATGTTTAAATTTTTATGCTTAATGCTCAAAACTTTTGCATGTGCAATATTTTCTTAAGTGAATATAATGAACACAGACCATGGAACTTGCGTCCTTTATGCCTAAATTATAGTTGATTTAATACTGTTCACAATAAATTTAATCCCAGTGTCCGACCTTAGACCTGCAAGTAGAAATGAAATTTCTTTACAAAAATATATTATTAATCATACAGAAAGAACCAACAAGCAGAGAGGAAAGGTGGAAGTCCGTTCATCATAACTGACAAGGATCATGTTTCATTATAACCAAGGTCTCTGCTCGGCTTTCTGACCGTACAGGGAGATAGGGAGATTTGAAAAGGAGTTGCAAAAGCAAACGAGGTGGATTAGCAGTGCTTATCAACAACTGATTGTGTCATCCAAGACATGTTACTGTGGAGATTCATCATTTTGGATTTGTTGAAAAGCAGACTGCAGACAGAGATTATTGTCCACAATGACACTCTGAAGATACTTGGAAATAATTTCTCTTTGAAATACATGATTACTTTTTATATGAAATGAAAGATTTAAACTCAGCAACACACATTCAACTATAATTCACAGCTAAGTTTATTACTCCAGTTGGCAAGACGTTTTCGAAGGAAACCCATCCAATTAAACTGAGTCATAGATTTTGCAGCAACTCCCCTCCTCCCCCCAAGTGACAATGTGGTGACAGTGGAAGAACGATTTAGCAGAACTCGGCTCAGTGTGAGCGACCATCTGCCGTTAAATACTGGTGGTTTGAGCAGACAGAACAGATACACAAGGAGACACGGACACACTGACCCAGGAACACTTTCTATGTTATAGTAATAGCTTTGTTAGCTAAGCTCTGACAGTAGCACAATCTGTGGGATCGAAAATGGAGTAGAGAAAGTTATTGGCACTGCTAGCTGCTGCACAACCTCCTGCCATGTGGGAACTAATGGGGGGGGTAATTTGGTGCCCTAAACTATTTTCTGTAGAAAGGGATTTAAAACACAGATATGCAAGATGCTAACCTGTATTTCAGATTATGAGAGAGTGAAGGCTTTCTGTACATAACTGGAAGGCTGAACAGCAAAGTTGCTCTGTTTCACCTTTTGTAGCATTCATCCTTTGTTTGAAGGAACATGCTGGAAAATTTACAGCCATTTGGAAAATTCAGTGTTAATTCACGGATCTACATTCTGAACATCCTAATGACCCTAAGATCAATTAATGTAAACTGGCTTTAGCAATTGGCTAAATCCAGTTAAAAATGTCAAATCTATATCTCTTTTTTTTTTGTCTTTGTCATAAAATATACATAAGACCGTAGCAACATCTATAATCTTCCAAATATAAATAATCCGAATATAAATAAGCAATGACCCTTCATGGAGGAAGGGTGAGAAAAATATGCTTTGATTTTTTTTTAAATCTTTTTTTAACATAATTCAGATGAATGGGGAAAAAAATAAGTGAAATACCAGCAAGTCAAAAATATCCTAGAGATCAAAAATTCTCAACAAATCTCTGATTGGTGCATCTCTAGTTATAAACATTTATTTGTTCACGTGTTCTTCTTTAATTTGACATTGCTGCAGTTTGCCTTTCTTCCTGCTTTTCTTTGGTTCTCAATCATGATATGTTTGTGTGCTTTCTGAACTGTGAGCTGGAGTAACTTCGCTCTTATGTTGCCCTCTGATCTTTAGTTCCCATCTTTATTTAATTCTTTTGATATTAGCGTCTTGTCAAGCAGACTTCATGTTGTCGTCGGAGAGAAGTACGATGGAACAGGATATGAAGTTGCAGTGAGACAGCAGCCTTTTTGCTTCAAATGCTAAACTGGGTAACAGACAGAATGCAGCTATTTTTTACCAGCTTTCCCTGCTGCTTCTCATCCTTTTACTTTCTCAATTAGAATTTACTGAAACTGCATCTCAGTTTTGTTTCCTCTTCTCTTATCATCTGCTTGCTCTTGCAGTATCCATCTTTATCCTTTTTCTCATCTATTAGGAGAGTAATCAGACTATCTTAGTGATGCTTACCAGTAGATGCTCTCTGCTTATGGGACTCTTCAACAGGAGAGGCTGGTGGGTGGGTGACAGTTTTTAGAACTTGACAGAACTTTGATCTGCAGTGTGGATTTACAAAATTGCACTTCTTGTTCCTTGTCAAAGGGGTGAAGTAGTTGAAATGTGAAAGAGAGAGCTGTTATAGATGATTTCTATTTCTTTTTACTGACACTTTCAGCATAAACAGTGGTTTAGTATTTATTAAAGAAACAATTTTAGTTATTTCCTTTTTCCTGTACTTTACAAAAGCCAAAGTCAGTCCTTCAATCGTCTTTGAGGCACAAATGGGATAAATGACTCCTTTATGCCCTCTTCATTTTCAGTGAAATGAGTACAAAGCAATATTTCGTGTGTAACTGCCACCCCACCACACACAACTTGCTATGTCAACATCTTAATTAGCAGGAAGGATAACGACCTGTAGTGAATAATTGTTTTTAATTATGCAATTTTACCGCTTCTACAAATAAGATGAGCTTCTGTGGGCCAGATGAGGTGCAGTGAGCAAAGAACCATTAACCATTCAATTTCACCTCCAAGCTGAAGAAAGAGTGACTTAACATGCTTTGGCTGAAAAGAGAAAATTAAATCCAATTTCCATTATCTAGATAAAGTGATTACACCACATCGGAAAGTGGCCTATAGCGATGCATGGAAATCTAAGATCATGAATGTGCCTCCAGCATCCACTGACAGCATTGTACGTCTCCGTGAAATTCAGTGTGTCTGACACACATATTTGGCTCTTGCTTCCATTTCGAGAAGCAGACACGTGTGCACACACGCGCACACACACGCAGATATAAATTCAAGTCCACACATCTACCCTGAGATGTAAAAAGTCTATTGAGCCATCACATGGATTAATGTTTGGTAGAGTGAACCTGGATTTGCTCTGGCCATAACAAGGTTCCAGTGTTTTTCCCTCTGCTTGGATATCCAGCCTTGATGGTCATGTTACACCTGGATGGCTCTGCTAATAGAAGCATTTTATCAGGCCTGCAGGCAACAGGCCTGGCCTGGCCATCCATTTTATTATTCATACAGCCCTTTTTACAGATTCTATTTTCATTTTAGCCCACTGACCCCTCCTTCAGGACAGCGCACCAACCCAAACTAATTAGCATGCTTGAGAATACAGACAGTGAGATGAAGATATGGCAGCAGAGGCAAGAGAGATGAAAATGCATTCAGTGACATGCATTGATCTTAGTGTCATTTCCGCAGGAAATCAATCTTGAGTTATTGATTCAGTAATAAGGCATTAGATCAATATATTTAAACTGAAAGTCTGACTCATTTGAAGGGGAAAATTGCAGGGGGATCCTGTATATATGTCCACTTTTGATGCAAACATCTGGATTCATTTTTGAGCTTGGTGGGTAATGGGCTGTTCTGAAGTCATGTTTGATGCAATGTTTGTTCAACTTTGCTACAGATTACATATCTATGCAATAACTTGCAAAATACCACCCAAACCATTTCGTTCACAATATAGTTTCATGTAAAAAAAAAAATTGGTGATACAGCAACACAGTAAGAAATGCATTTAAATTTAAGGGTATTCAAAAATATGATAGGCATCTCTGAAAAGGTAATGGTGTAAAATGACTTAACTTCGTTTTTTTTCTTAAAAATGACATTTACAAGTTTGTTTAGACCTCTGTCAATCATCGACTAAGAAGCCATTGAACCTTACACAGTCATGTTTGATAAATCAGAATCTGAATTCATTCCACTCTTCAAGTTTTTGTTTGTAAAACATTTTGAAAGAATCATTCATCATCCACATTACAGTTATGCAGAATTATGTCTTGGTCTATTGCATAAAATCTAAATACAATATATAAAGTTTGTGTTTTTATGTTACAAAATATGCAAACGTTTGAGGGGTGGGAAATTTTGCAAGGCACTGTACTTTAAAATCTGAATGTGCGTATGTGAAACCTCTGTTTCTATTGTTAAGAATAAATACTTAAGAGGGATGGAATAAAGAAATGCATGATCACAGAGGAGGATTGCACTGGAAATAGGCATTGAAGTGATGCTGGAGGCCAACAGTTTTGACTGCATTTATTTTCCTCTTTGCACTTCACTTTAACATCAGAACAGACAATAGGTGAGTGATAGAGGGTTGTATCAGGACTGCCAACAATCATTACACATTAAAGCGGAGAAGCTGCTAGTTTGTCTATTTAGCCTGTCAAAGCTTCTGTGGTGAATTCACCAACCTATATTCTAGCCGTTGTATTTTATGTGTATTTGAGTGGGTAACAGCTGGATGAAGCCTCTGATGCTCCGTTGCCAAATGTCACAAGTGGTCCACATCCTTCTGGGGAAATAAATTGGCTCTCTCTTAAGCAGCAAGTAGACGACAGGAGCCGTGGCATATGTGGAGAATCTGACAACTCGAGACGACAGCTTCTCCTCCTTTTTGGCTTTCTCATCATGTTTCAGACAGCACCTTAATGATTAGTGTGTCTTTGTGTAGGCTTCTGTTTGTGGATGAGACCACTGTTGACAACTCATGAATCTTTAATGAGAAACAGAGCATAATCCGTGACATCTTGTATTTCTCTTCAGGTGCTGCTTAATGTCATTGAACCGAGACCCAAGATCTGGGGCATTTCATTTGGGACAATTTGTCATGATGACTTCAGTACTTCAGGATACTGGCGAATTACACACAAAAAAAGTAAAATATTGTGCAAGCTAACCAGCAAAACAGCTCTGTGCTTTTTGGTATAGGACTCGGTCTACGTTTGCCTTTTGGAGCATATAAAATGCAAAAATGAAGGTCACAGACATTATGCATTATGTGCTTTGCACTTGATTGTGACTGATAAAGCACTCACCCATAGATAATGGACAGTAAGAACTTTATCTATGTTATATTTCTGTCAGCTTCAGTTGTGTTAATTATTCAGTTTCCTTCAGTTTGCGTATTTTCTTTCTTCCACAATTGTTTCTAATCCTCACATTAACTCACCTGTATTCAACATCTTTCATTACTGTCACTATAAGCTCTCTGGTTTTCGTCGTTCTTTGCTGATCCCTTGATACTTTGCCCATGCTCCATGCCCTCTTATTGTTTTTAAACTTTCTGTCTTCATTTTTAAACCGTCACCATCCTCACCCAAGTTCCTGTCTGCATTTCTTTTAACTTACAAAATATTACATTTATCACGGACACTCACCATCTCATAAGAAAAATAAAAATGATTCCTTAAGCAAACATTGTATCCATTTTGATCTTGTGCTACACTTCAGAGGAACAACATCACAGATTTTGGTCCCTTTCTTTCTATTTATTATTCCATCTTTTCACACTACAACATGGGTGAAGCTCCTCCATCAAAGCATTTCTTTGTGTCGTCACCTTTCTCATGAGACTGCAGTAGATCCATTGCTTCCGCTCGTTCCACTTTTTACTTTTTCTTAGCATGGTTGCTGTGAACTCCACTGAAATCATCAAAGTTGTGGGTTCAATAACACATTTCCTTCTTCCTATGGTTGGAAAAACTGTGACCAGGAGAATTTGCTTCTCTTGCCATGTCTGAAAAAATGGGAACCCAGGAAAAGAATTCAAAAAGACTGATCTCAAATGTTGTAACAGTGAGATGTCGAAGGCTTTTACACTTTTTAGTGCAACAAAATGTCACAATTTGATAACTAGAAACTTGCCAATTTCATAATGAACTGGTGTAATACATAAAAAAATCTAGAATTCAGTATCGCAGGCATAGTTATTGGATTTCCAAATAAAGAAACAATAAGACATTGAAAACATATGCATGAAACAGAAAATCCTTCTTAGTCTTGTTCCAAGTAGCTAACATTTGCAGCATTTCTGTGTTCTGTTTTGCATGAAATACATTTTGGAATCCTTTTTATTCATATTTTCTGCATTCAGTGCGTGTTAAGCGGACGGGTGACTCTAACCCAACAAACACAAGAAGATTTCCTTTGAGTGATGGAAATAAAGCCATCGCTAAATCTGTATTCATGTGAGCAAACACCAGTATACACTTGTTTATGTGTTCCTATGAATATCCTGGGAAAGTTGGTGGAGTGTAGTGCTGTATGGATAAGAACAGAGAGAGAAAAAGACTAATGGCAGGGGGGAAAGATGTATGCTTGGATGGAGAAGTTAATAAAATTGAAGCTGTGTTATGATGAATAAGGAAAGGACCATAAAAGAGAATGTATGTAGTGAATCTCCCTGGCGAGCAGTGCTGAACAGCCTGGTGAGCGCGCCCAGGGGAAAGCTTTTTAATCTGCAGCCCTCCCTAACACTCTGTGCAGCGCGGGGGAATGGGTCCACATTCTGTTTGAGTTTCAATAAGAGAGAGATGGAACCATGAGCTGGGCATGAACAGAAAGAAAGGGGCAAAGCCTTCGTGATACAGCAGAGAAGCACCAAGTTTAAATTTATTTGACTTCTGCGCAAGGGTAGACTGTCTATAGAAAATGTAAAAAAAAGAAAAGAAAAATTAATAGGAATGATATATAAAAGTATGAGAAAGTTTTTGTTACTTGGAAGGTCAATGGATCTACTTGTAAAATATGTATACCATGGTCTCTATGATATAAAAGCCTTCGTGTTGCAAACACAAAACCTGAGGTTTTTTACCAAACCGTTATTGCCAATTTAAAATCATAAAAAAAAATTTAACTTTCTGTTTCATCTTCTAAACATGCGCTGTACCTGGTAATAGAACGAACATGCATGGATAATTATACTGATTCTCTCTGTTAATAGGTTGAGTATATTTGGCATCAAATTAACATTTATGGCTCAAAAATTATATTTTAGAGGCAGGAAAAATGGGGCAAGCATCAAGATTAATTGTCATGAGTGCAGTTGGAGAGTTGGAGGCCTTTGTTGTCCAACATTATAGAAAAGGTACTGTAGCTGAAAAGGCTGAAGAGGTCAACACTGGTTCTGATGGGAAGGTTTCGTAATGCATCACCAGGGAAGTCTGGCCAATTGAATCGCCAGGAGTTTGTGGGCCACTAACCTGGGGATAAACAAGGATGCCGGCCTCTTTCAGCATGATGTTGTTCCATGTCACAAAACAAAAATATTTCAGGAAAGTCTTGAAGAGCAAAAAAAAAAAAAGGCTTTGAGGTGTTGACTTGGCTTCCAAATGCCTCAGAAATCAATTCAATGTATTGGACAAATAGCTCTAATCCATGAAAACCTTCAGCCAACTTTCAGGTCTTAAAGAATCTACTGTCAATATCTTGGTGTCAGACAACATAGTCCACCTTCAGGGGTCCAACAGTGGTTCTGGGAGACTTTGCCTGGACAAGTCAGGACTGCACTGTCCTAAAATATATACAAAAACACTATTTGAAAGATGGTCATATTATTATGCCTTATTGATATGCAGAGATTTTTGTTTTTCACTTAGACAAGAAACACATTGTCAGTTTCTGTTTTGTTTAATATCTCCTTGTGATTATTGTAATACTGCCTGCATCCTCTCCTTTTGTAGTGCAAATATGTCATCTAATAGCTGTTCAAGTGTCAGGACTTGGTGCATTTCAAAGTAGAGTGAAAGTGACTGCAGTATTTTACAAGGCTTGTTGAAGATCTACATGGCAAAGTCACTCAACCCATTTTGAAGCATTTTTGTTTGTGTCAGATGGGATCATGTAAACGGACACAATACATTTATGCAACTGAAACCCCTTCATGCTAGATGTTTTTTTTCTTTCTTTTTAGATATTTTGCTCTCTATCCTTCTTGTTTACATCATCTTATTTAGAAACCTTCTGCTCCAAAATATCAGCCATAGCCACAGAGAAAAAATATCACATAGTTTAATGACAATACATCTGACTTGTTTCCTGTTGCTGCACATTGGCGTCTGGGAATGGCAAAAAAAAAGAAAATAGGAAAAGAAAAAAAAACGGGTGGATGAAATGGTGGGGTCTTTGTAAGTGCAGCTGTGGCAGCTGTTCATTTTTCGCCTGAGTTGCTTTCAGAGAAGCCAGTTACCTTGCTGATGATAAATGTCTGTGTACGGCGAGCTGTCTCAGAACTCCAGTAGCCCTTAAACCCTGACAGCCTGCTCAGCCTCAACCCACAACCTGAACATTCAACCTCCGTCTGTCCTTCAGCGCTGCAAATCAATGGCAGTCTTCACTCACCCCGGTTGGTGGATACTTGCACCGCCTACGCAGTAAAGCCTATTTATTGATATGCGAGTTAATGTGCGTCTTCGTTGAGATCTCCATGATAGTGTGATCTCCCGGAGGGCATCAACAAGGCAGTGAGAGAACGATGGGGAGGCGCTGGAATGACTGTGATTGCTGTCTGTGTGGATAACCAGTCTGTGTGGACGCGATGTAATCTCTGAAGGAATAATAAGGTCAGCTTTTTCTCTTTGATCCGGATGGTTCTTCCAGACTATTTTGGTATACCTCTGGATTCTCTTTGTTTTCTGTCTTGTTCACTAATGACATTTTTCAACTTTAAAAGTCCTGCTTTTTTGTACCCCAACATTTAGCCACTAATTCACTCCTGTCTCCTGCTGCTGGAGATTCTGCTTCTCTTTCCCTCTTTTAAGAGTCTGTTCATCAGTCAGATACAGTAGCAAGAAATTATTGATGGCTGTGATGCCTTGACAGGTCTGATTTCCTATTATTAAAACAGAACTGCCTCTGACAAATTATATTTTATCTCTGAACGTGACTACATATGAAGCATATCATTATTATTAAACTGGATTTAATAAAAGCTGCTGAGTGTAATATATATTTTTCACACATTTCATAATACCTTTATATTATGATAATACATTGTGTTCAGTTTTATACACAGATTTTTTTCTCAGCTAAGACATACAAATAGGAACCCTTTATCCCAAATGCGGCTTTAGTTGTAAAAAAAAAAAGATAATTTACCAGGAATAAAATCCTATTATCTTATTGCTTTGCCATATGAAAAATGTGGCAAATCATTTATTTTTTATTTTTGCACAGAGGTCTTAAAGTCTGGACATCTTTGCAATTATTCCGTTTTTATCTGTGACCTAAGCTTTGCAAAAGTGCAGAACTGTGCAAAACAGTTTTTTTTAATAGAAAAAATAAACTATTAAAAAGATCAAATATTGCTGAGCCTCATTATGAAAACTTAAAAGCTTCTCAGAACGGTAGGGCAGTAGAAACATGCTCAACCCAGCAAAAGCATGACCTTGTTTTCTTGCATATTTATTACAGTGTACCGCTATACCAACACTTTTGCTACAGAGTTGCAGAGGCCATTTATTTCAATCTGTCATTTCATGGATAATATGGTAGTCCCATTAGCTATATAATTATTTTGCTGTGGACAACCAAAGCTTGGATGTTTTGAGTATGAATCAACTTGATGTTAAAGGTTTGTCTCTGTTTTTGAAGCTCTAGACACCTTGAAGTGAAAGAAGACTCACAAGAGCAGCATAGGGAACACAGAAAAGAGCTTGAAAAACAGAGAGGGGACTTGAGTAGGAGGGCGAGTCTGGGAGGAAACATGGAGGGGAAGTAATAGGACAGTGAAAATTGAAGCAAAGTGATACAGCAAAGCACAGAGAAAAAGACTAAGAGCCTCCGGCAGAGAGGCACCAGTCCAAGTATCATAGTCAATTAACATCCCAGCCCAGCACTAATTCTTAGTCTATTTCAGACCATTAATTATGTTCACCATCAGTTTCAGCTCACTTGACCTAACACAAGGCTCCTTCATATTTCCATGGCCCCTTTTGATCATATTTTTACAACAAAAGTATGCGCCCCTTACATTTTCATGATGAAATTAAGTTGACACACATGGATTAAGCTCCCACTTAGGACTCATTTACTAAAGAATAGAGGATTTAATAAAATTTCACTCTTAAGTGCTTGAGACTGAACACATCATCAGGACATTACCTTTAAGATGCCAATGCAGCTCGACATGTGCTGCGTCTTCTTACCACTGACCTCCGCATTAGTTAATTCAAAGGGCTCAGAGTAGGCTTGCCTACATCAGCAAGGCCTTGGGAGGTTATCAAAATGTCTGAGTAGTACTGCAAGGTTTAGGGTGTCAGCAAACACTGAAAGCAGTAAAAGTAATTTCTTTACTACCATTTTGAAGTCATAAATTCATATCGGCTTAGAAAACTGATAAGAAATGCAAAAAAAAAGAAAACTGGTATGACTTCCCAAATGCAATTCACACCAAAACAAAATGTAACAAAAAAACTGAACTGAATAAGCACATCTTGTTATGGTGCAGTAAACTTAAAAACTGCTGGACACTTATTAGCCACACAACAACCAGAAAGACTGATTGCATTGTGGAAAGACATTGGAGAGACAAACTCTGTAATTCCCACCCACAACTCACTCAGAATGCCTTACCAGCCGTCGTCTTCTGATAGAGAATATGAAGACATCTGGGCGGCATTGACGAAAGGTCGCACAGCTTTGATGTCAGACAGGCACTTGTAATTCTCCACGAGGAGTTTGATGGTGCTGTGGGAATCCTAGAATCCAGTAGCAGGTGGTGTCATTAGCTATGGAGAACAAGACCCTCGGAGGCTTGGTCAAATCCCTCACAGAAGGCACGACAAGCTCCTGGAAGAACAACATTTAAAGAAGCCATCCTAGACTTAAAGGGTCTGTTCCGAAATGTTCAAAGAGACGCTGTCAATCGCTAAAAGCTTCTATTACTTTGATATAAAGATGACATATGTAAGAGATGACACTGTAAAAGTTTTTGGAACAGTGTGATAATCCTTGGAGTGCTCAAACTAACAAGCTTGTCAGACTTATACTATACCAGTGCATAACTATACCATCTTCTATTATGTTTTATAACTGATGAAAACGTAACAGATTGAGAATGTCACTGTTTTTCCGTCTGTTTATTTTAAATCACATCATATGGCGGAATGAATCTGTCCATTTATTTAGACAACCAATTTTTTTCTCCTAATGCAACTAAGATGTGTCGATAGTTTGTCCTGTTAGCCGCCAAACTGCAACACAACATGTGGTAATGCTTTACATAATACGATAAATATTCTGCACAGAATGAAGATGCATGAGACAGATAACATCCAAATCCCTTGGGGGAAAAAATTCTTATTAAAAGCCAATGTGTTATAGTAGAAAGAGGGGGGTGATCACCCTAATTTCAAATTCACTGAACTTTGAATTGATATCTGAGAGGAGGGACAAA
>CAEGAF010056080.1:0-19653 GCA_903067075.1 Micropoecilia bifurca | reverse complement strand
CTCTGTTGTCTCTGTTCCTCGTCGGGTCCTTGTCGTAAGTACGTCATGTGTACCTGTTTCCCCGTTGTTCCTCGTTGCTCCTCCGTTGTCCTGTTCCCGTGTCTATTTTCATTAAACTCATCATTTCATTTACAACCTGGGTCTACCTGCGTCTCTTCTCACCACCATCAACCACCGCTTCATGAAAGCATGTTGATTTTATGTAAAACTGGGTTAGGGTTAGGTTTTATTTCTGAACTGCCCCTTCACAAATAAAATCTGCATTTTTTTACATACCTGATACGATTTTATTAGTTTTTTCTAAATTGCAAAGAGGAAGTGTTTTTCAAAACGTGACTTTTATTTTGACCATCCATTCTCTGAGTTGTACAACGGAGTATCAAGATCAGGCTATGGGAATATCTGTTTAATTCTAAGAATAAGGTCATAATATTAGCAGAATAAATTCACAACTTTATCAAAAAATTACAATGAAACAACCGTTTGAATAAAATTGTTTCTAGTATCATACAGATCCGATGTGTAGTAGGGTTTTGTTTGAAACCAACACATTTGAAGCTCTTGCTGCTGCTAGTTAACAACGTGCTGTCACAACAAAAGTACTAAACAGACACATTTTTAGCATTTTTTGTCGTTTCCAAAACAAGTAAAATTGCGACTGATATCAAAATGATTTTTCTCTTTTACATCAAGCAAAAAGCCAGAGGCTGTGTGGGACTTTTTGGTGAAGATTAACATTTCTAATTCATGTAATTTATGCATTTTTAAAGATGTTCACACACACACACACACACACACACACACACACACACACACACACACACACACACACACACACACACACACACACGTGTTTTCATGTGAGCATATGTGATCACATGGTCACGATGTGTCCCATTGTCTGTAGAAGCGTGCGTAAGTGGCGATGTTTGGGCCAATCGGATTAGAGCGAGACTCCGCTCCCCCGGGGAGACATTAGCAAGACACGGTTTGACATCCACAACTCTCCCACGGACGCTCTCTCCGTTCAGCCTCCTCCTGACGAACCCAAAGAGACAACGTAAGAGTGAGTCTGGAAGCGGAGCTCGGCTCAGTAAAGCCCTGTCATAATCCCGCTGGGCGTGTGGGCGGCACTCAGGCGTGTTCAGGCTGGTTCAGACCTGCAGGGTTGGACCTGCAGCCTGCCGTAGTGACATCACATTATTCAGAAAGGCCTCCTGTCGACTCACAGCCTCATTTTTGCACCCTGATTCTAACGCCCAACAAATCTGAGAGACTTATTTAAAAGAAAAAACAAAGTCTAACACCCTGAAGTAATCTTAGGATGCTCAGAAATAAAACTAAATCGTCACGGTTAACTTGTATTTTTATGCTTTAGTATTCATCAAGTCAGATTCAGTTGTTTCGTGTAATAACACTATAAAAACAATTTCACATTGCATGTTTATGAAATTTTATCTTTAAAATAATTGACGATTATTTAAAGAACCAAAAACAACAGGATTATTGAAATAAGACATGATACCAAAGTGACATACAGTGGTTTTAAGAGGGCACTGTCATGTAAAATTTTTTTTTTTTTTCATATTTTACTTCATGTTGTAATGTTATTCCCCAATCAAAAACATAACTGGAGTGTTGATTCTTTTATGCACGCTTGAGAAATCATTTAATCTCCATGGCAACCATTCAGTTGTGCAAAACGCCTGGGTGGACCAAGCCCCGCCTTCAGGGACGAAGCTCCTCCCTCAAGCTCCAGTTTCCATGCTTCCACCTCACAGAGCCGCTCTCTGCTGTGGCTCCTCCACTCAGCTCCTTCAGACTAGCCAGCAGCAATTAGCAAACACCTGGTGGAGCTCAACATCTGCACTATTACTGAGATTTTTCTAACTTACTTTCACATTGGAATAACATTTAGGTCAGATAAAATCACATGGTGTTCCCCAGGGTTCTGTACTCAGACCAGTGTTAGTCCGTATTTATTTCTTCACCTCGGAATGGAGAGGTTTTACGATACCTCTTAATGATGATACGTAACTTTGTCATTGGTCACTAGGTGCTTTGTAATCCTATGCCTGAATTTAATCTTTAGTTTTTTGTTGGTATGAAACTATGAAGATGAATATATCAACATTTTCGGTGTCAGTTCTTTCTTTGCTTTTCACAGTGCAGTGACATGGTTTTAATATTCTATATTGGACATGACACATTGTATTAAGAATCCAAAGAAATAATCACCTATAACAGGAAGTTAATTGACTTGTTTCACTCTATGACATGAAAACAGAATCCAGACATTTTTTTTTTAGGTCAGACATTTTAAAGACAAAATAAACATAACACAAAAGAAGAAAATCAGCTAAAAAAACCTACAGTATAAAGACGAGAAAATAAAAGGAAGATAAATGAATGAACATGTCAACGTGGCCTGACTTATTCTGCTAAATAAAGCCGGAAATATCAAAGCTCAGCAAATTAAAGAAGACCGACAGCTATTTAAGGAACAAAGTTGATTTTTTTTGTCCGTTATGAGGGGCCACAGTTGATCAGTTGGTAGATTAGAAAGCTTTCAGATTATCGTTCTATTTTTGAGGCAGAAATATTCATTTAAACTCGAATAACCTGAGCTGTAAATGACAGAACACGTCTATTTATACATTTCCAGACCATGGGAAATATTTTCCTTTAAAAGCTAAAATAACAGACATGATTTTATATAATTTAAGATGGTAATTAAACTAAAGCTAACAAAAAACCATCTTGATTTCTTTGTTTTTTCCTGTGTCATTTTAAATTATTTGACCTTGTTCTCCTCAGTCGGTGTAAATCCTTATCACGCCTCAACTGCTCTTCATTTCCCATAATCTATGCTGGATGTTGAGCTTTTTTTCCTTTGCTCTCTTCTGGCTCTTTGCCACTTCCTGTCTCACCTCTGGTCTCCATTTCTGTTGTCTCATGTGTTTGTTGACTCTGCATCTCCAGCAGTGGTTGTGTTTTTTCTTCCACCAGGATATTATTAAAGTCTGTATTTACTCTGCACCTGCTACAGCTTGCTGATTGGGTCCCCGTCTGGGTCCCTTTTTGTCCTTCAAACTGCCCCATAAGACATGCTGCGTCTGTTTCATTGGTATTCTGGGGGAGAAGGTTGTACATATCCTCACTATTGTGTTATATTCATGCACTCAGTTTTATCAGATGGCCTTCCAGGACAGAAAAACATATATATATACTTGCAGCTCTGGAGAAAAAGAAGAGACCCCTGCACTGAACCTCCTGGTTCTTCCACCAGATATTGATTACTGAACTCTCGTTGAGTTAAAACATTAATATTATTGGTGATAAATGAATATGAACTTTTTTTGTATTGTTGAGGACATTTCTCATTTTCTGAAAATAAATACATGTTTTCTTGTAATTATAGAGAGATGTCAGTAGTTCATAGAAAAATGAGCAAAGTTAATTTTCTCAAACATTCACCTGTAAAGAGTAAAATGAGAGAAACTCATCATTTTGCAGTGGTCTATGTAGGTTTTGTATGGTAAAGTGAGTATATCTGAAAAATAAAGTCAGAGTGTGGAATCCTCTCCGGTCCAGATGTTTGATGAAACAGAGAACAACATTAAGCTAAAGAAGCTAGCCGCCTGTTGCTAGCTCTCCATCCAAACAGCAATGAACAATTAGGTTTGCACATCATCATCACGGTGACCTTCCTTCCATTCAGGACTTGTGCAGGTCAAGGGTCAAGACAAGGGCAGCTCACAGCTCTGCAGACCCCACACATCCTGGACCCTAACTATTCAGACTTTTAGCTTCAGGTTAGCGAATCAGAGACAGTTTCTTTCCTAAAGCTTAACAGAGTGACTATTTGCATGGATTAAACATTTTCTTCCTCTATAGGAAAACATTGCATATAAACACCTTAGCCAGAGAGACATTTACTTATTTTGGGCTTTCTTTATATATTTGTATTCTAAATAAGGGAGTGCAAAGTGGAATTAATTTCTTTAAAAATTGGATTGAAATGGTCGAATCCCATTCAGGTTCTATAGACAGACTGAGAAGTCAGCACTTTTAATTCCAATGTTCGCAGATTTACAGGTTTTTCTCCAGAACTGAACTAAAATTCACCACAGAGTAAAGTCCACAAATTCATCGATTTTTTTTTTATTTAAACATTTCTGAAAGATGATGCAGATTGTGAAGCAGAAATAGGAAGTTCTGAATGTTTTTATAGCAAGTCTCACATAAACCATCCACTGTTCTTCCCTTCCAACTTAAAATTAAACAATATTCACCTTGACGGATTTCATAATGAGAGGTGAATTCCTGACAATAGGTGGCAAGCCTTTCACTAAACTAGCTTCATTTTTACCCCAGTGTGTTGCTGGGTCTCCTGAAAGGAGCCAACTGGGATCCGCCTTGTACCGTTGCTATTTAATTATTGAAAGTTGCATTTTTTTTGCGTTATTAATGGGCTTGAGTGAGACAAAGTAACCACTCCTGTGTGCAGATTTTCAGTGAAAATGTTCCAACAAGACGTGGTTGTAAATATTCACAGTGTTAACATGCAGATGGTGCTCCAGCTAAAACACTCGGCTTTCTCTAGAGTCTCTTTAGATTCTGTTAGCGAGTCACTAAAGCATGGAGCTAAGGCACGCATAAAATATTTGTGTGTGAGGCAGGAGGAGTAAAGTTCTTACAGTCTGTCGTTGCATCATCTACACCATGCTGTATCTGAGTCACTTTGTCAGGGCTGGAGAGGCAAAGCAGAGGAGATGAGAGCCAAAACAGAGCAGAACTTGTTTTTCATTTTATATATATATATATATGGTAGAGCTGAGCTGCTTCCTCATTAAAACTAGTCCATGTCTCACCAGCTGAAGTGAAGTTAGATAAATTAGGCTCATAACATCTATTTAATACTGAAAAATAAATTCCTTCTCTTAATGACAGTGTTTTCACAGCTAGAAGAAATATTAATTTAGTTTTAATTACATCTTATAATAACTTTGCTCCAGCTTCTAGTTTGTATTATTATTTTTTGTATTTATTGACAAAATCTGTGTGGTCAAGTCATTTTAGCCTCGTTTGTTGTAACATGAAGTCACAAGCCGACGATGACTACAATCGGTTGTTACGTTCTCAACATAATGAGCTCAATCTTAAATGTATGTGTGAGACATATGAAAAAAGGATGCAATGCTTTTATCACTATGACATCTAGAGAACACGATCTAAAAGTTATCACATTTCACACATATCAGGGAGGGTCAGGGAAGTAAGTCAGCTAGGCTAGCTTGACTTTGACAACTTTAACATGTAGGTATGCTGTGTATGCGACAGACTGGCGATCTGTCCAGGGTGAACCCTGCCTCTCGCCCGGAACGCCAGCTGGAGATATACACCAGCAACTCCCGACCCCACTAAGGGACAAGGGTGCAAGAAAATGGATGGATGGATGGTATGCTGTGTAATCCATTGTGTTTCAGTTCAGTAAATAAAAAAGGTGACCAACACACCAACTCTGACAGATCATCAGTAGAGCAGGTGTTCAAATTAGCTAATAAACCACAGCTGCGTTCAGACAATTACTTATTAGCAATCACAAGATTAGCATCAACAAAAACTGTAACAGACTGAATGTTCTGTTCTTTGTTTGGGAAATTTCTGTGTGTTTTTTGGTGTTTTTGGTGTTCAATCTTGGACTATTAGTGGAGCTGTTGTCAGTCAGTTGCTATGGCAACGGGTCTGAGTGTAGCGTATCAATAGAGAGAGCAAGAAAAGAGAAGAATGCTAGTAGCTTTGAGTTTTTCAGCTTTATTTTCCGTTTTTCTGTGGCGCACTGCACTAAACTAATAAAACCTACGTATCCAGGTTTCATTTAGTTGATGACGTTGTTCTACCACTTGAATAAGGACAGCAAGTAAACAACTAGACTTTTACCCTCTATCTTTGTGTGCATGTGCAAAATTTCTGGGTGTGAACGATAACATGCAGTACGCCCAGAAGATCCTTTGTTCATTTTTAGGGAAGTGACATTTAATTTAAAATTAATTGAATTTGGTCGACAGAGTCAGGAATTGGCCCCAAAGTGAACAAAAAGTTTGAAATAGTTTCATGAGGAGAGAGTGTAAATAATGAACAGGTCCCAGCTGTCGCTCTCTTATCTGGATCAGAACCAGGAAGGAAGGCCTAATTCAAACCCGTTTGGCTCGACCAGGATTCGGTCATTAGCAGCCCCAGCAGCTCCGAGTGACGCGGGTAATGAAGTGAAGGCGACGCAAAGCAGACCCTGGAGCCTCGGGGAGAGCGCAGGAACCAAACTGAGGCTGACAACCGACTCCAAAGAATTAGTCCCTGTGCATCTGGTCGATAAAGTTTAGAGAAAACACGACGAATGAAACGGGGATTGTCAGGTCTAATGAGCACTCAGGTTCAGAGGGAAGCCTTTGAGCAAAACAGTTCTGTTTTGCTCAAAGGTAGCTGACCATTTTTCTATCTTTGGCTTTGGCCCCGTCTTCCGTCCCACCTGGACCCCTTAGCGGTGATCAGTGTGACGAGCCGCTGTTTAACTTATTCATGCACAATTATTTCTTTGAACTTATTTAATTGGACTTATAATAGAGCTGCCAAATTGACATACTTAGGAGAATTAATTCCTCCCCCCCACTGCTGCTGTACAGTGTATCAGAATTACCTGTTGAAATATTCATCTGATGAATTTGTCTGGAAAATAACATTTTTGTGCTGCAGAAATACAAAATCTTATCAAGTATTTTTGGTCAAGTTCCAAGAGCAAATATCTCAGTACACTTGACAAGAGCAAAGATAACCTACAATATAGGAGCTTGTTTTAAGTCAACAATTCATTAATATTGATGAAACAGTTCTAGTTCCACTCGCAGATTATTTCACAAGACATTTTTATATGTTTTTAGTGAAATAATCTGCCAATGGAATCAGCACTTCTGGTGTAAGGCTGCGACTGTTTGCACTAAGTGAATTAATGCATATTAAGGTATTTTTGGTGTTTAGATGATTAAAATAGGCAGCTACAAGAGGACCCAAGAATTTGTAGATTTTTTAAGGGTCTATTTCAGTTTATTTACATGATGATAGCCTACAGCTAATAAAGCCCTAAAATCTAGTTTATTTGAAGATTAGAACGTTACATAAAACCAATAACAGGATCTTTAAAGGGAAAGATCATTTTCTTTTGATGTTGTGTCCTTCAGGTAATGAAACCCTCAATTCAGTTCCTCAGAAAACTCAAGACCAAGAAAAAAACAGATTTTTAACACTGAAATGTAATCTCATGACAATGTCATGATCTCCAAAGCCAGGAGGAAGAGAGCCGGCTTGAAAGCTGTTGAGCAGATAGTCACTGACAGACGCCCTCCATGAGGAGACCGGAGTCACAAAAGGTCACTGCTAAAAAGGAGCCGGCTGCTCATGTGCTGTTTCCAATTACGTTAATAAAAAGGTGAGTGGGAGTAAAGTGTGTTTGAAAAAGGTGCACAAGCAACAATGATGACTTCGACCTTTAAAGAACTGTGAAGAAAAGCTGATTCCAGAATGTGGAGATTTACGAGGCTCAGCCTGGAGAAGCATCCTGCCTCCAGGACCAGCAGGTGTTTCCAGCCGTCTCCTTCAGTGTGCTGGGCTACGTGATGTGTCTGGAAAACTGACTTCACGTCAGTCGATAAGAATAATACATTTTTTTTGTTTTAAATACTGAAAATACTGCCAAACTAGCAACTTTACCTTTCGTCTTTCAAGCACAATATCTTCCTGAGCTGCTGCACTTGTTTTCTCCTTCCACACTAACCTCATTATTATTTTTTTAAGCTGTTATGAAGCGCTGCGGCTTTAATATGTGGGAAACTGCTCCCACATACCACCGGGTGTAGCACGTCAACCTCAACTGTCTGTGTGACATTTCCAGTCAGTGATTCAGCCGCTTCATCGATTAGCAACAGTTGTAGAGCTCTTCATCGAGCTTCGTGCAAAGTTCATGTAGACCCTGGTTTTATTTTCCAGCAGGACTTTCCCTCGATGTACTGATGTCTACAGAATGACTAGAACTGATTAGTTAGAAAATGAACTTATGCAAAAGGAACCCAAAGCAAGTATTCAGCAAATACACAATGTACTTTTAACTTTTAATTAACAACGACAAACTTGAATATAATCAGTTTTATTATTGGAAGTGAACTGCCGAAATAAATTAACTTTTCAATATAAATCTATTGAGATTTACTGTAAAACAAACCACAGCCTTCTGAGGTCACTTTTGTATTTCGTTGACAGCACTGTTACACGTTTTGACACTGTCAGGTCAAAGAAACCTACTTAAAAAGCCCTTTTTGTAGAGAGTTAGGTGGACAAGATAAGCCATCTATCTTCATCATTTAGTCTATTGTAGGAAGCTGCAACAGAAATAGAGGCATTGAGTCAAATTACCTTTTTGTCCTTCAAAAGTAGGACAAAACAAGACAAGCATTCGCAAAGCAGCCGTTTCTTTATTGCACAGTGTTGGAGGAGGGCAGCAATTAAATTCATTAATTTATTGTCAGTGCAGGACGTTCCTCTCATCATCAGTCTTCTATTTTAAAAAGGCTCCATCAATATAAATGTTTTTTTTTCTTTTACCTAGAGTCTTTTACTGAAATCTCTAGATCAGCAGGTTTTGGTCTTGTGGGCCAATTTAGCCAAAGTATTTCTGGGCCACACGTAAAGAAAATAAAAATATAAAAATATTTTGTGATTTCTTTTTTGAACTTGTTCAGCAAATTATGAAACCTGACGAACTTCAATGAAACAAAAAAAATGGAGAAAAATTATGTAGTAAAATGTATCACCACATCACTTTAGAAAAAGGATGTCACAGGTCTGCTTTATGTCTTAATGTTTGAATTTTTATTTTGTCTCTTCTGGGGCTTCAAATGTTAGAAGTGTGTCTTGTAATCGATTGGACGTAGAAAGTTTAAATGGAAAATATTTCCACACTTCTCTATTATTCTTTTTCTTCTGTTTTCTTCAGCTCCTGTGTGTTTGGCGCCACCTTTCACACAGGAGGTTTACATCTATGCTCATAAACATTTGACTGCAAATGGTCAAATTTACTTCTCAGAGACTCAGTAGT
This sequence comes from Micropoecilia bifurca, assembly GCA_903067075.1. NCBI lineage: Eukaryota > Metazoa > Chordata > Actinopteri > Cyprinodontiformes > Poeciliidae > Micropoecilia > Micropoecilia bifurca. The sequence continues at coordinate 10,508 of CAEGAF010056080.1, read as the reverse complement.
GAATTAAATAAGAGCAGCAGAATAAAAGTTGTAAATTTGTAAACACAGGCAAAGCTAATTATCAGGACCTGATAATAAATGTCTTGGGGACATTTGTATCCCTTCTTCTTACATCATCACTGCGTTTCTCAGTTTCTCCCTTTGGAAACATGGTAAGGAAGTTTGTGTGAAACTAAGTGTAATGTGAAATGAATTTTAAAGTGGAATCTACTCTGAGCAAACTGGCAGAGTGTCCACACGATTCTGTCAAATTATTTTGATTAATGCTTGCTTTCTATTTGCTGTTTTTATGGAAACATGGCTGCCTTCTCAGATTGCACTAAAGACGTTTTATTTTGCATCATGTGCTGCTGCTGCTGCTGATGATGAACCAGGAAGCAACATCATCTTCAGTGTAAAACAAAGAACAAATGAAAATCAAAGCCCTCTAATTTAAATCTTTTACATCCATTTCATATTTTAATCATACTTTTAAAGATGTCATTCATGTTGGCTACTTGTAAACTTTCTGTTGGGTCAAGACGAATAATGTTGGCAGAAAGTCATTAAGGGGTTAACTGTTAATCTTCTCAGTTTCTTTAACTCTAGTTTCTGAATAATTATAAATTCAATAATTTGCACATTTTGGGAATATTTATTTTAAATAAAATTTTCACTGTTTCATAGAAAATATCTAAATAGTTTATATTCTTCTATGTAAATCTAGCTACAACTTCAAAAAGGAATTCAGTGATTTTTTTCTTTTTTGTTCTTTTCTGAGTTATTATTATTTAAAGCAGTTTAGTGATGTAGTTGACGTGTCCTCATCTATTCATAAACTATGCAATTATTTTCTAGTATCTTTAATTTAAGACAGAGATGACAAGCTGAAAGTGCTCTAGGGCCACAAAATTTTGAGTATCTTTCTTATTACCTATAATTTCAAAATTTAACTTTTTTTAACTTTTAAACAACAAACAACACACATAGTATTTTACAGAGTGAAGCAGTTTAGTGATGCTTAAATTGCAAAAAACAAACAAACAAAAACAACAAAAAACCGCACACCTAAATATTTTCCAGAAATGTCAAGTTTTTCTAGTACACAAGGTTGATTGACAGCACTAAGCCCCTCCTCCTGGCTCTGATTGGTTGTGAGTGGTGCATTTCTTCTAACGGAGGATGCAGAGAAGGTCCATTTTTTCACAGATTATCTGCCCGTAACAAACCGTCACAACATGGTGGCAGTTTTAATATGTGAAAAACATTTATCTTTATAAAAGTTGCATAAAGCAGCTTTAAGTCTATTGATCAAAATAAATAATAGCTACAGTTAAAATGTTGTAATGACTCCACAAACAGCCATGTCACAGAGATCTCTGATGTCTAAATAACTCTCCAGCTCCCTCTGCCTCACCTTCCCTTTGTTTTCTCACCTTGCCTCCTTCCTGCTCTCTTTCCTACTCTTTCTGCCTGAACTTATCTGCCGTCCGCAGTGCTTTGCTCGTTGCTCCGTGTCCTGACAGTTCCCGACTCTGCTGCCGGCGTTGACACTTTCTCTTTCTTTCTCTCGTTCTCTATCTCTTGCTTGAGGCCGTCCGTCAGCAGCGACAGTCAGGTTGAATTATCTTTTTTAGCCTGTTTGGCTCCAGACTGTTTGAAGCAAGTTTGTTCAGGAAGGTTTTCTGCAAGTCTAGCCCAGATTATGTCCGCAGCTTTGGGATGACTTTGAGAAATTCACTGAATTCAAATGAGGCAGTGATGGTGGACTCCACTGAACCCCACCTGCTTGTTTTTTTATTCATAGACTAGGATAAAAAAAATCATGAGGTAGTTTTCATACTGGTGTGAACTAAAATGTGGACCAAAAGAACAAACTCTGGTCTGTCTAAAAACCCAGGTCTCAGGTCGGTTCATGTGAACGTGGTTGGAATACATATGTGAACGGCAAGCAGACCACACAGACCAAAAACCCACACAAAAACATTAAATGGACTGCAGTGCAAGGCATTCTGGGTAAATACAACCAAAACAAATGTGAGTGTCTAACAATAGTGGGAGAAACGGCTCGTAGTTTCTTACCAAAGACAAAAAAATCTGACGCTACTCCATATTTGTTTGCATTTTCTGAAGAAGGAAGAAGGAAGTCAGTTCTTACTCTGAGGTTTTTGTGTCATTTCTTCCATCAGTAGTTCTCGGTGCAGCGCCACCACAGGTGAGGAAAGGAACAGGTTTTTCAAGGGTTTTGTTTTGTTTGACACGGAGTATGAAAGAGAATCACAGCAGCTGTTGTAATGTTGCAATTATGGTTCTCAGTTAGATTTAACCAAATTAAATCTATCGGACTATCAGGTGTGAAAACACCTCCTTTGATTTTTGATTTTAAAATGTATCCATTCCTCATCATGTCTCTTCTTGAGAGTTTTTTTTCTCCCTAACAAAATAATTTGTTCCAAATACACCAAATCAGCTAAGGCTAGACCGTAGACACTCCCTCCCCATCATGTTTATTTTCTGATACAAGGAGTTCTCAGGAAAAGTGTGAGATCTGACCTTTTCCTAAGTCTGATTAGGTTTGATCTGATTCGATTGTTTTTTTGCCAGTGCGCTCACCCACTGAAATGGTCCACACCGCCATGATCTTGATGCGAGCCTTGGTGTGGGAGTTGAAGCGGCTGTGGTGGATGGGGTTCCTTATGGCGATGTAGCGGTCCAGTGAAATGGCGCAGAGATGCATGATGGACGCCGTGGAGAACAGGACGTCCAGGTAGATCCAGATCGGACAGAGGTCAGAGGGAAGGGGCCACTTGTAATCTGAAGAGGAGGGACAGGAAAAACAAAAGCTGCTGAACATCTGTGATATGCTACAGGAATATCTAGAAGAAAAATTATGAACGAATAAGAGCTTTGGTAATTAGTCAGTCAAATGAAATGTAACAAAATTCTTCCAAATATTTGACAAACTGTGAACATGCCACTTTGTGGGATGGCCTACACTTCTGCTCCTAAACACACACACACACACACACACACACACACACACACACACACACACACACACACACACACACACACACACACACACTCATAGCTGCCTCTATAGCAAGTGTCACCATAGATGTTGTTGTTGAGACCATTGAGCTGCTGATACAATACTGAATACTGAATGTGACACGTTTTCAAAGTAAATAGATCAAAGGGAATCTATTTTTAGGGATCAGGTCTATAACAGTCATTCAAGCTGCAGAGCTCTGAGACTGAATATGGAAAGGTGTTACAAAAAAAAGACAATAGAAAAAGAAAAAGACTTTTATTATTATTTAAAGTTTAGATCAAATTATTTGTAGTTCTTCCAAAGTCAAGTAAGCTGAACTGCTTGCATACATAAAATCGGAATGAAGGTTTTGATTTATTTGTTCCAACAGTGAATTTCAGCTCCAGCCTCTTTCAGTTAGGGCTCAAAAATAAATCAATAACAATATCTATCGCCATAGATAATAACAATAGAGCTTACGTCTGATGTAATGTTCAATAATTTCCCAGAACTCTGATCCAAAACTGCTCGGCATTCTGGGGGATGTAGGCAGAGGAAAGGCTTTAGCTGCTCAACCTCTAACAGCTAGCTAAACGAGGCTAACTCACTCATTCTGGTTACCTAGCAACAACCTGGTGAGTAGCAGCAACAGTTTCATGTTTCTCCAATGTGCCTCGTAGCAGACTAAATATATAAAAAAAGTGAAGTGAAAACTTTCTCACACAGAATATCGAACGGGACTCCTATGTTACGCATCTTTTTTTTTTTCTTTCAAATTTCTGACAAGTATTTTCAGGACACTAATTATTGTATCACCTGACCTTGTATTGAAAATTATTCTCTCTCTCTTTTTTGCATTCCAACAAAAATAGAATCTTAAGAGCATCAATGTTTTATCAATATTATAACATTAGTTTTCATCTTCAGACACATTTCCAACTAAGGTTATAGAAAAAAAATCAATCACATTTTGAATTGGATTTGAACAAAAACTTCAATGCACATTTTCTAATTGAGATGTTACCATTGTTTTAGGAAATGAGGCCATGTCAGCCAACTGAAAGCAATTTTTAGTATCAAAATTTAAAATAAAATCTTTGTTTTCGTTGGAGGTGTTTTCTCTGTGTGTGTGGATGAGGTGGTGTGTGTGTGTGTGTGGATGAGGTGGTGTGTGTGTGTGTGTGTGTGTGTGGATGAGGTGGTGTGTTCTGACAGAAGTAGATGTAATTCAGGGGATCAGACCCAGATCATCATGAACGTCTCTGCCTTCCAGGTCATGGAGGAGTGTTTGCGTTCCCTCTGTGGTTCCCCCAAACCGACAGGTGAGAGCCGACCCGACGCTGGCCCTCATTATTGGGGAGGAGATGACTCATCCACGCAGCTCCACGTCGCCATGGTCACCGCCAGTCTCTCTACGATCACCTCCTCATCATCGTCATTGCTGCTGTTATCCTCTATCTTGCTTTTTTCCCCCTCACCGTTTCTCTAAGCTGTTTTTGTAAGATGATTGATTTTTATATTATTATTTTCTCTACTTGTCATCATTCTCAAACACTGTTATTCTTCCTCTCCATTTTCTTTTTTCCTGTCTCAGATTCTGATTGGATGTCATTGTGAAATCAGACTACTTCCCTAATTTCACTCAATCTGTTTTTGTTCTGCTTTGCAGGCGGCCATATTTTGGTCATTTCCATAACAAATGAAAAAAATTACATTACAAAACCCTTTCCTATAAAACAGGACCAAGTCAGCGTGATCCATTCCTGTTACTGAGATGAAACTTTAGTTGCTGAATCTGAATATTACAATAATACAATAGTCCTTAAATACCTATTGTACTATTGTTTGTTACGTGGCATAATAGAGTCAAATGTTACATTTAATGACTCAACAGAGTGTCGTTTTGTCATAAGTCATAATATTGAGTCCCAAAACTCTAGCACATCAAAAAATTTTGGAAATGTTCTGAGTCTGAGTCAAAAATGTTTTACTTTTGTCAACTTCCATTTTTTTCTAAAATATTTCTGTAGTTAATCTAAAAACTCCCGAGTCTGGAGCTGATCAATGTTACTGATCAACTGACGATTAGTTGAGAAGCGGCAATTTTCTTAAAAATCCGAGTTCCCTTTTACATCAACAGGGTTGACTGCTTTTCTCTGACAAATTTGGTAAAAAAAAAATGTTATACTGAACAAAAAAAATAATTCAATTTTAATAATATTTTGTGTCAGCTGTGTTAGATACTGAATAAACAAAAAAATTATGTTTTTCACATTTTTTAAACTTCTCAAATTATTAAGTTAGTCAAGTATCTATAATCCAAAACCAAACTGCATAAACTGCTGTTTGTCTTTCCCGATCTGGTATGACTCTGCCATCTTTGTTTCTGTCTCAACTTAATCTGCTTAAGAATGACCAGCAGTGCCCTCTTCTGGGTGGAGGCGAAACTACAACACTGAAAGAAGGTCTAAGATGTTATTAGTTAATCGATTGGAACTAATTTTAGTCTAATTAATTAATCAACAATTGATCATAAGTCGATTAATTGCTTCCAACAATAAAGAAAATCTGAAGAAAAATTCACACAGAGAAGGAGTCCAAAACCTTATATAATATAAACCTTATTAGGTGGATAAGAAGTGACTAATTTAAATGCGGATTTGCAATTTTTGATAAGATCACAAGGAAACAAACTGTACCTATTTGGAAACATTCATTTGTGGTGGAAACTGCATAGCTATAAACATCTAAATGAAATCTGCAGATTTCTTTCAGTTATCTGCCTTGTGTTTGCTCTGTTTTCATACATCTAAATAAGAGGAGAGATGCTCCTCTGTGGCCGACCTGCCATTCTCACTTCCCAACAAAGACTCAGGAGGAAACACAATTCCCCCCTCAGGGACTGATAGTATCACATTATTACAGGCTCCGCAGTCTCTGACGGCCATGACCCAGATCTATAGTGATTTATCCCCCACGAGGAGATTTCCTTCACATGCAATCCAGAAAGTCCCGGTTTGGTCCCTGCAGACCTGTTGGGACGCGACCCTTCGCTCCCGATGGCCGTCAGCCGTCCTCCAGATTCTGCGGCTCCGGCTCAACGTGTCCTGGTGATGCCACCTCTGCAGAGCCACTGGGAGTTTCCTCGGTGTGCAGCGCTGCGGCCGCCTCAGAGGGGTGAGAGCGCCGAGGCCACAGCAGCCATGGCGCTACTACTGCCAGCCTCACATAAATTATACACACAGTGGGAGCTGCACAATAGGTCCATGAGAAGAAAGTGGGATTTTCTCTGCTTTAGATGACACAGCTCTTCTTCTGACAGAGTGTGTGTGTGTGCGTGTGTCACAATTAGTATAATTTAACAAGAAGCTATAATCAGGACACTGAGATGGTGACTTTAGGTGGTGGAGTTACATCCTTTTGATCTTATTTTATGCCAAAGAACAAGAGTGGATTTAACCGCACTGGTTGCCAGGTCATCATAGGCTGTTTTTTTTCCAACTTGGCAACTTTATTGCTATTTTTAGCGAGTGTTCAGACTCATCTAACTACTCTTCCTTATTGTGAGACACTAGTTGTGTTTCCACTGACCAAATAATTGCGTAGAATGGAATTATGAAAATAACTTTCCTTAACAAACTGTCATGACATGGTGACAGTTTCAACAAATAAGTAAAAAACAAAAAAAACCTATTTTTTATAACAGATACTTAGTGCACCTTTAAAGCCAATATAATATAGATAAATTGAGAACAGACACATGTAAAAGATTATAGTGGTCATCGCAAATGTTTAATGGCAGTTGTAGCCATAAGTGATATAATCTGTTAGTTTTAACAGTCACTTGTGTTTTTTACATTTGGGTTAAAATTAAAAGACCTTTGATGATCTTAAACATTTACATGTAATAAAAAAGAAAGATCTTTACACCTATCAACTGTCTCTTAGTTGCAGATGTAGCCAGTGTGATAAATGCTTGTTGACTGACACTTTCTTCTGTTTTTTCTTTTTTCTTTTACCATTTATTGGATGAAGCAGAGAAGTCAGACGTCCACAGTGGAAGTGCAGGATGATTGTGTTTTCATTGTGTAACCCTCAGGGCGAACAGTGAATCAGACATCTTGAGTATTTGATGCGGCTGGAGAAAGGAGCGAACGGCGGCTAGCAGAGCGCTGGGCATCGATTTGCAAATGGACAGAGGCATAAAGAGATTCGATCACTTGAAAAGTCTCTCAGGGAGGTTAAATCTGGGTGACTGCACCATCTGAAAGCTGCAGGCTGTTAATCAAAAGCTTTTATGTGGCATAACGAACAGTGACATAACAGCTGTCATGTTAGGAGCCTGAAGACGGTTCGACAGAGAAAAGCAGCTCTACAGATTCAGTTTTTCCACACACTCAGCTCTGAATTTACCAGATAGCTCATTATTACCCCCAAATGGATTTATTTTGAATGAGCTGCTTCGTTTTCCATAAATCTCACCCTGTGTATGAGCCAAATAACAGTTCATTAGGAGCTTGACACATGGAAAAACTGAAGTCATTAATTATTATTTTTTAATTAAGGTTCCGGAAACAAAACAAAGATGATAGAGTCTGACCGGAGACACAACAATTTCCGTTTTCTGTGGTGGTGCAAAAGAAGCATTCAAATGGTGAGTGTGAGGCATAAATGTTTTAACGTTGTTCCTTTACTGTTCTAAATGGAACAACAGGGACATAATTCAATAAGAAATGCACAACATGTCCTCCTCTAATGTACTGCTGGTGTGATGTGGTTACCTAACTTTAAAAGGAAATCTGCCCTCCAACTCACTCCTGTTTACTGATCTAGTTTAGTCTTTGAAACCAAACTAAGTTGGTTAAAAGTCTCAAAAGACATCATTTCCTAAGCTGATGTGTTTCAGCAGCAAAACGCACTGATAATATTAACCTAAACATGCACTAACTATACTCCTGTTGGACATTCTTTAAAGGAAAAACATATTTTAAGCTGCACAATATGCAAACTTGCCTACAGGCAGCAGACTGTTGTGGTGCCTTGGTCCAGAATCCAATTGTTTCAGCATAATTTACTGAATCTCCTGTCAGAAATGTTTAAGTGTGTGTATGAGGAGGAAAGTGTTTTGTACACAGAACAAGAACCGTAGCATGAATTTAGATGTGTATAAATAAACGCTACATGCAGAGGGGAACAGCCTTTGAGGGACAGTAGGAACACGAGGTCTATACAGGCTGCATGTTATATTCATATTTACTTGGACATAAATACAAAGGTAAGTGAATGGAACTTGTCAAAGCAGAGACGAGGACGTTGAAGGTACAAATGAGAAAAGAGCTGGATCTTTTCAAGGTAGACGGTCTCTTCTGGAACACACTTTTCTAAAACTCTTTTAGGACAAAACAAGAACCTTTAGGGCAAAACCTCTTTTCAACAGAACCGCCATTATAGTGTGAATATATGGATAGTGACATTACATAGATAACAGGTCACAAAGGAGACTGTGGGTGTTATTTGTGTGCCTAAAGTTTCCACAGATTTTGCAAATGAATTGAATTAATAACTGCTCTCTGCAACCTGGATTATCCTCCACTGGGATTCACATCTTGCTCAGTGCGTGAGCTAAATGGATAACAGCATAATGGTATTGAAACTTCTCTGTCAATTGTCTCATGTGTAGCAGTAGCTTTGAGTGACTTCAGGGTTCAAACAACATGTGGGAACTCTAATTGTGAAAAAAAGCCACAGAGTTTAAGTAGCGAATTTGACTGTGTCGTTGTGGCACTTTTTTCACCTTTCCATGGTTTAGCTAAGGTACTGACTCCTTAGCTTAGTGATCAACATTGGATGGGTTCAGTTAGTGTGTTTTTGAAAATCATTCACATTGTGCCACAGTTCTAACAGAAACCATTCTGCAGCTGGTAGCTATGTGTGTGGTGTCTCGGTTTCGGCTCCATTCTGCAATTTCTCATTTTAGATCAGGTCTAATATTTCTCATATCTGTCCATATTGGCTCCTGCTGCGCTCCAGGCTTTCACGTTTTAACATTTATGAATGCTCTCTGGGAGTGCGGCGGCAGGCATCTCAGTGGCCCGGCTGACACGTATCTGGGACTGGCTCCTGGTGACCAAAGGCCACATAACGTGCTCGCAGATCTCCTCCATAAAGAGAAAAAGGAATGTGAGCCAATCCTGGAATATCCTCCTTTTCTCCCTGAGGCGAGTCTGGAGGAACTAGAACACAATAGACTCTGACACTGGAGCCTGGAGATTTAAGCTGCAACTGTGAAATCTGTCAAGGCACAAAAATGGACAAAAAAGCTAAAAGTCTTTGAAGTATAATGGGTTTTCCAGCCACACACTGCCATCTTATAGCACAACAAACAAACTGTCCATTTTAGTTGTTATAAAAATGCTGTATATATCAAATATGATTTAAAATACATTTTACTTTGCAATTTAATGCCTAGAAATTGGGTCTCTGTCTCTTTAAGAAGCTCCTGTTCTTTCTGAAACTCCGCCCCCAGGAAGTCATCACAACATGGCTCCTCTATTAACCCTTTAACCACATTTTTTACCAGCGTTGCTCTGAGAAGTAGCTCCTATAAAGAGCTCCAACAGGCATATTTGCTAATTGCTGCTGGCTAGTCTGAAGGAGCTGCTCTGTGAGGAAGAAGCTTGGAAACTGACTGCGTCCTCAAAGGCGGAGCTATGTCCACCAGGGAGTTTAGCTGAATGGTTGCCGTGGAGATTAAAGGATTTCTCAAAGAAATCAAAGCAACACTCCAGGTTTGTTTTCGATGAGGGAATAATATTTTAATTTTATATAATACTTCCCCTTTAAGTCAATTCAGCTCTAATTTAAAGATAATTATCAGCTGTGATTAAACTAATATTATACTTAATGCCACTTTTCATAAACAAAACAATGAAAAAGAAGGTAGAATAAAGAGCAAAGGTTTTTGGATGACCTTGTTTGCGGCAAAGTGTTCCACATTTGAAAAGCAAAGAAATATGGAAATAACTGATGGAGGAGGAGTGAAAACTGGAAGCAGAGAAATGAGCTCCCACGGGGCAGGAAGGTTGATTTGATCAGAAACAGGCTCCGAAACCACCGAGATACGGAGAGCAGAGGAACGGGGAGAGCAAGGAGAAATAAACAGAAACACACTGACGATGAAGACGACGTACATCGCAGCGGCTTACCCACAGGAAGCACACACACACACACACACACGCACACACACACGCACGCACGCACACACACACACACACACACGCACACACACACACACACACACACACACCTGAATACTCCAGATTCCCACACTCCAAAACCAGGCTTGGCTCGGCGTAACACACCTGTTTACCACCAAATTGGATTTGTCTGCTAGATCTTCCACGTCTCAAAGGATGAGGCCGAGAACACACACACACACACACACACACACACACACACACACACACACACACACACACACACACACACACACACA
>CAEGAF010056066.1:0-86418 GCA_903067075.1 Micropoecilia bifurca | reverse complement strand
GTGCACGACTTCTGAGGAAATACTTTCACAAGCAGGAGAGCACTTTGTGTATGTGTGCGCGTGTGTGTGTGTGTGTGTGTGTGTGTGTGTGTGTGTGCGTGCACATGTGTGTGTTGTTGTGTGCATAGCTCAAATAAGCAGACAAGCTGTGCTAACAGGGATGTGGATTGTGCATGCATAGATGTGACACATTCTTACAGCACAAACAGTGTTTTAGAACTGGAACTATTTCTGCTCGATGTGGGAGGACGGTAACTGTGCTCCTCCAGAGCCAGGCCAGCGGCAATGCTTTGTTTTACTGGCAGACAATACAGCAAACCTGCCAGGAAGCTGTGGTTGGAAATGATTTTTTGCAAGTATGGGCACATTATATGCAAAACTTTTATCTCCCCAACTTCATCAGCCGTATGGTATAGAGAATATTTTTCAATCACAAATGCGTTCTGACTTCAGCAAACTCCACAAATCCCATATGAAACAAACCGCATCAAACGCACAAAGGCATTTTCTTTTTCTTGCATTGATTCCCGTTTCCATTTCCTGTGTAATGGTCTTTCCAGTAATGAGTGCCTATAATGATCTGATACAAGCTGACAGGTCTCCATATTATCAGTTACTGCAGCTCAGAGCTGAGCAGTTACAAATGAACACGTTTATGATTTAATGCAAGTCCAAGTAGAAGGACGAAACCTTGGGCTCTCCATACTCAAGTGGAGCAAAAAAAGGAGGTGTGGCAGGCAGTGGTTCAATTTGATGTGAGTAATGTGGCTCCCCACACAGGGTGATATTCTGTTAGGGGGTAGATACATTTTATTTATTTATTTATTTTCAAAAAAACAGAGACACATTTGGTAAATTGAATTCCAAGTGGGTTTCCTGTTTTCTGTACATGTGTTCTAAGGAGCAAACCAAAGCGAATTTAATGCTTCACACAGGAAGCCTTTACAGCTAAAATGCCATCAACTGCAGTTCTGACAGGATTAATTACTTTTGGCTTGAGACCGGACAGACAACTAGTATCTAATGGAATATTGATCATTTCAGCCATTAAACAGAGCAAAAAAAAAAAAAAAGAAATGATCTTGACTTAGATTGGAGGCAAGATACTCACAACTTAACTTGGAGTTTGTATAAGGGGTGAAGAACTTGGAAAAATGACTCATAAATATATATGGTTCTGCTACAGAGTAAGCTCTGGCCATACACAACAAAAGGCTGATGACATAAAAATGTTTATACACAGTGTTTCACTCACTTTTAATGAATGCATACTCCTTAGAACACAGTGTTAATTTTGAATGTAAAATTTGTTTCAGGCTCAAAAGGAAGGAGTTGCCAAGAGTGAAATGATGCCAGTGAAACATCTCTTCACATTAGAACTTGTTGTGCTCAATAGTAATCTATGACATAACTGAGTTTTACTTTGTTTGGTCTACGCTGTCTGAGAAATTATACAGCTAAATGTATTTTGCCATTTCATTTTTTTAATTGTGTCTGTTTCAGTAAGAATGATAAACAGACAACTTGGCTACGTCTCTGAACTCTGAACATTTTGTACTTCTAGGAACGCCATAGGTTGCACTGCTGGAATATAACAGAACTGGAAGAGCTTCCTGGTGATTTCATGCTTGATTTCTCTGAAATACTTGGCAGTTAATTTGCAGGGTCTTCTCTCAACAGGTTTCTTGAGACCCTGTTGATTATTTACAGGAAAACATTTGGTGATTCTGTGATCGTACCCCGATATCTTAGCAATTTACAAGAGTGCTGCATCCTTCTGAGAGACTGTTGATAATTTATGACTTTTTTCAGTCAGTCAAAACAAATCTAATTCTGGTCGATTTTGCCTAAAGAAAGAAAAAGTGCCTCACAGTTATGAAGATCTTGATACAGCCTGTTGACCATGAAGACCACCACCATTATGCAGCTACACAACACCTGCTATGCTTAAATTCATTAAGCATTCACATTTACCCAGTTTTATTCCTCGAAATGATATGGTCAAAATACTGACTTGTCTAATAACTGTGCACGCAATGTAAAATTGGTTTGGGTAAAATGGGTTTCCTCCCCAGGGTGGCCGGGCTCTCCCTTAGAGATAGGATGAGAAGCTCAGTCATCCGGGAGGGACTCAAAGTAGAGCCGCTGCTCCTCCACGTCGAGAGGAGCCAGTTGAGGCTCGGGCATCTGGTAAGGACGCCTCCTGGATGCCTCCCTGGTGAGGTGTTCCGGGCACGTCCCACAGGGAGGAGGGGACGACCCAGGACACGCTGGAGGGACTATGTCTCTCGGCTGGCCTGGGAACGCCTTGGGGTTCCCCCAGAGGAGCTGGAGGAAGTGGCTGGGGAAAGGGAAGGCTGGGCCTCCCTTCTGAAGCTGCTGCCCCTGCGACCTGACCCCTGATAGTGGAAGAAAATGGATGGATGGATGGATGGATGGATGGATGGATGGATGGATGGATAAAAAAATACAAACCCCCTTTTCAAAGATAGTGACTCAATTTTCAGCAGCTTGTTTTTTTTTAATTTTGCCTCAGAAGGGATTTTCACGCGTCCACTGAACCTGTTTCGCGCTCAAATTGACGATGTTTGAATAAATGCATCCGATTAAACGCCACACATTTCCATCAACAAACCCGAAAACAATTTTCAGTTTGCAGCCAGGAGTCAGTGATGATGACACCCCGAAAAAGGTAGGTACACACTGAACCTCCCACATCTCAGCGCCACGCAGCTTTTCAGCCACATCTGCTGCTGAACTCTGCGCCCACGGTCTCTTCATTATTTTACCAAATCCCTGGATCTCCTTCAGCACTTGGAGCGGCTGTCTCTCCCTCCTCCTGTCTCTCCGTGTGTCGGTCTGTTAGTCTCCGCTCTCTCTCTCTCTCTCTCTCTCTCTCTCTCTCTCTCTCTCTCTCCCCTCTTCTCTCTATCGCTTCATTATTCTGCACCTGCAGGCAGCAGACGTTTTCTCCTCTTTCCCCCTATCCCTAAACGTCTCTTATTCACCGCCATGACTTCCACGAAAGACGCGAACGGGTCGGGAAAAGTGGCTCAGCAGCAGCAGCAGCAGCACGACCAGGTGAGTCCCAAGGCGAAGTCGCCCCCTCGGTTTGTTCGCCTAATTACGCGGTTAGCGCTCGTTATCGCTCATTAACGACACGTCGCAGCTCTGCCGCAAACTGTGCGTCCAAATAAGCCGCACATATTAAATTGGTGAAGGTTTGTTCCCGTTTCATCACTTTTCCCTCACATGTTTTATACTTTTATGATGTTCAGACCCGCTTCAGGTTGGATGTACGCAAGACTGTTAAAACTTCCGCATCAACATCTTCGCCCGCTCCATAAGCCACAGTTGTTTTTTTAGAATAACAGCCTGTTTGACGTTACAAAAACAGTTGAGTGCAGTGGTTGTTACGGAGAGGTTTGCTAAGATAAACGACGCATGAAAATGAAAATGTCCAAAAATCAATTGCAGGAGAAACTTGTTATATTTTGTGCTATTTCGTTTTTACTGTTATATTTAGCTGCAGCAACTCACGCACTTAATTACGGAAGGTTAGTGGTATCTTATTCCTAGATTAAGTTCTGAGGCGCAGACGTAGATTAAAACGTAGATTAAAAGGCATTTTAATCTTAAGTCATTCCTTTCAAATGGATTAAAGTCTTTTTTTATGGATGTTTTCTCCTGACTCATGAACGGCAGAGTGTGGCAGGATTGGCTCTTCCATCTGTTGCTGCGCAATGCTGGTCAGCTGCCTGAACAAAAACTCCTATTTCCTGTTGACAACGAGAGACTTAAATTACTGTTGGAAATGTTTTCTGTCAGTTGTGGTGTTGGAAAAAAAAGAAGAAAAAAAAGCATAGTCTAGTAACCTTTTCATAAAGTTGTCACAACTAATTTAACTGCTATGATAGCCCTAGCTCTAGCTTTACCTCTGCCTATCATGTTAACGACAGAGTTAAAGTTTTTATTTAAAATATTTATCAATGGAAAATAAAAAAGCTTGTAGGTGCTTATTGGTAGTACTGACCAATAAGCCACCAGCTACATGTTAATCAGCAGTAAGCAAAATTATGCAAGTCTACATTTTTTAAGTGCATGCATCAAAGTCAAAATGCCTGTAAATAAATACTTCAGAAAACATTATTATAGATGTTTTGATCAAGATGTGGATTTTGTTGAGATTTTTCTTTTACTTTTTTTGATATAAATGAAAGATGAAAGATGTTGTGTATTTCATTTCACTTTTTAGTTGGAAAAACATGGCAACCATGATGTTTCTACTCAAGGTTATGTGACCAGGAAAGCATCATACTTCTCCATACCTAATTGCACTTTGTGTGAGGGAACAGAGGAACAAAAAAAGGACAAAGCTGCATGTAGACACCCAGACCACTTCTGGGTTTACGTAACCGTGCTTCTAACACTCCTATCATAATTTAGGTGGAAAGGTGTTCTATAAAAATAAATCCATGTATGCCCAAATGTGGAGGGAAGCCCTTGACTATTGCTTTAGTTGTGCAACAGCCGATAATTGTCAAGTATTTACCTCTAAAATGCATTTGCAAAGGCTGAAGTGGGAGCTTTTCATTACAGCAACTGAATGGGCATCAATTGAGAAGCCTTCTCTGCCTCTCCGACGTTTCATTGTGTGATATTTTGTTGTTGTTTACTTTATTGGATGATGTTTTCCCTATTATTTCTGAACATTTCGAGCCTAAAATGTTTACTTTTGCATCCCACTTGCACACTTATGAAAGCAGAACTGCAGAGTCAACAGCAGCGCGACTGATCCCTAACCAAATTCTGATCAAAAATAAGGGAGCATGAGCTCCTTTTGAAGCTTGAAAGAAAATCGAAGCAGAAAGTGAGATGCACACGGGCTCGTCTGCACATCGGGGCGGCAACACGTGATCCTCGGTTGTTATTCGGCACAGGCAGCAATCATTTCACCCCTGCTAAAAAGGAACCATATATGAATTTTATATCCGACTGACCTTAGTGCTCTCTTGTTTTCTTCCAGTATGGACAGTTTGTACTTTTGCCTGAAAAGCAGACTTGCTCTTTGGTAATATCAGTTTCAGATACCTTCCTGTACATATGCTCTTCAATTATGCAAGGACTGAGAGATAGAGAGAAGGTGAACATATCGGTGCCCAGAAAGGGAGGCAGTGATACATTTGTGAGTCGAAGTTCCTCCTCCTCTAAGAATCCGCCTGCTGTCAGTGGAGATTAAACAGCAAATCAGTCCATTCAGTTTTAATCTAAAGAACATGTGAATTGAAGGATTTTACTTTTCTTAGCGGCTGTGCTATAAACTGTCCCTAGCATTGCTAAAGCTTTACGCTGTTGCTCTACTGTTGAGTTTGTTGCATAAAAACGCATCTCTTTAATTACTGTACAGAACGCTGTTCAAAGCACACCGATTGTTTTGTTCAAGGCAGCATCAAAACAAACCTGTTGGCTGAGCTTTGGTACGACATGAACAGTTCACCCCACTTCAACACAAATATGCCATCATTAAATCCACTTTTTTGTTCCATTTTTTTTCTTCTTCAAACTTTCATCAAGCTGCATCTGTGCACAATTATTCTGAGAGCATAATAGAGCTCTTATCTTTCCTGTAACTCGGAGTGGATTTAATTTTCAGCTACATATTTTTTCAGAAAAAAAAGAAAGGTGGAGGAATAGCGAGAGACATATTTTGAACTGATCTATTCTTCAGTGATTCAGCTTCAGTCGTGTTGTTGTGCACTGCGGTTCTTCTGATGATTAAAAGATACGACGGCAGTTTTGTCCAGATGCAGGCGGTAATTCATATGCTCTGGGAAAACACTTTTTTCCCCCCTTTCATTCTTTCTCTGTCTCGTTCATAAACTGATTAAAAGCAACAAAACAGGAGCGACATGTAAGTGGCCGTCTGAAGTTGTCATTTATTTGTGGACTTGAATGTCAAAGCAATATTGGCCTCACTATGGTTCATTTCCTCTTGAGGGGCAAAATGAGTGCATGTCTTCCATTTTTATCTGAAGAGCAAAACAATTTGGTGCCAGCTGAAAATTTAAATGAAATTTTCTCTTTTGAATCAAAACCTGGACCAGGTTCAAGTTTCTTATTGAATATGTCTATTTGGTCCTTTGGCAGAATCAGCAAAGCATTTTATCTGTAGTCTTCATGAAATGGATCTAAATCTTGAAGAAAGACTCATTTTAAGTTTTTCATTGTTAGCTTTTCTATTCTGCATTGTCGCTCATGTTTTCATGTCCACTTTTATACTGCAGTAGTTGTATTTCTTCATTATTCCATGCCATTTATTCAGTTTCTCTAATTCTATTTCAGAGCTTCACATTTAACTTTCTTTTGGTGGCTGGAGGCAGCTAAAGGAGACATAGTTAGGAAGAGTGTGCCATTGACTGACCTGCTCCGTTTAGACAAAACTGGGAAAGTGAGGTTTTAACTTTTACATCTGAGGTTTAGGACATTTTGTCAAGCAAAATTATAAAACTGTGCAGCATGTAAACTTTTAAGTCCACAAAAAACACTGTACAGTATAAAATAATGTTGCTCTGTCACATCCCTGAGTACAGTGTTTGCTGATTGTTGCTGTCACTAGTCTAAAGGAACTGAGGGGGTGGACTTGGAGGAGGGGAGCTCTGTAAGGTTGAAGCTTGGCTGGAGACTGCAGCTCCAAGGAGGAGCTTTGTGGAAATATGTGGTGCTTCGTGAGAGCAAGCATTTAGGGATCCCAAATGACTGCAAGGGGACTTTGAAGAATACTTCAAACATGCATGAAAGAATCAAAGCAACACTCCAGGCATGCATTCTGAGAGGATAACACTATAATGTGAAATAAAGCTCAAAAAAGCTGATTTTGGATAAAATGTTACTTTTTGATTCTTAAGACCATTTCTGATTTAAAAAAAATCCTCTAAATGATTTTACATGAACAGAAACTCTAAGGTTGAACGAGGTGCAGATAGATGTACCAATGGCCTAACAATAAAATCACAGCTGTCTTGGCTCAGTCACCGCTCCAAAAGCTTTTTTTAGGGTTTATCCACAGAAACACTGGTGTTTTGCACCTCCCAATTTCTTGCCAAATGTTACAAGTGGATTGGAGATCTTTGGCATGTGCCCATTCTGGCTTATTGAGCATGAAACCATTCATTGACTTGCATTGTCACAGACTGTGCAGAAAGAGATGTTTTTCAAGCATAAGGGAAAAAGAGCTCTGTTGAAAAAAAAAAAAAAAAGATATCCAAAGTGAAGCTGGAGCCAGGAAGTGCTATTAAAGGCTTCCCTCTGCTCCTTTCTATAGGCAAAAGCAGTAAAATACTTTTTAATATGCAACTGCTTCTGTCTCGGATGACAGCTTGGCAGTCTGTGGCATTGCAAACCTCACTTTGCCTTTGTTGGTTCTTAAGTTTAGATGATCTAAACCTCCATATTGTGGAATACTCTGTTTTGGATGTATTACTCTTGTTGGTGTACTTGTACTTTCATGATTCTGTGTGTTGCACACTTCAATGCGTGCTTTGTGCGAAAGCTGTGTGAACAAGTTACCAGCTGTTGTCACAAGCTGGCAGTTAGCAGAACCTCACTCGATCATTGTCGTAACTTGAAGTTCTTCACAGGAAAAAGAAAAAAACAATAATTTAAACATTTTAGGTTCGGGTAAAATATTTATATGTGACTATTGAAGTGGGAGTAAAGAGGTGACGTTTGTATTGTGCATCTCTGGGGATACAGTAAGCACTCCACAACAAGAGAGAGGAAAACAAAACAAAACCTGTTAAATTCTTTTCCAGACATTTTCCTGCTGCTTTAATATTCATTTATTCCACACAGAATGGGATGGATTTTCTTGCCCATCTGTTTTGAGGACTCTTTCCAATAATTAACTTCAGCAGAGACGACCCGGTGAATCGATGCTCTTTCACTACTGGCACACCATGTAAAGCCCGCGAAGTCACCCTTAGCTGTGGTTTCACTTGTAAAACTGCAAATAACTGAGAAGTTGTTTGTGTAGCATCTCAGAGGAAAAGAGCAATGTTTAAAACAGCAATTTGTCATCTTTTAGATGTGCATAAGAACGTGGTCCCTCCTGTCCCTCGGGGATTATTATTTGACGCCAGTGTTTCACTTCACTTGGTTTCACTGTCATTTCACTGCATGGATTCAAGCTTCTAAAACTCTACAGTCACCACCACCTGCTGCTAACCAGTGGAGCCGAGTGCTGCTGCACAAATGAACGGCGCACTTTAGAAAACATTTAAGTCTCATGAAAAACAGAAAAGTGGGAAGGGATGTTATTGTTAAATTATTTTGAACACATAACTAACATTTCTTTTTCAATAACTGGACTTTTTCCTCTTAAACTCAGATGGAGAATCAATTTTGAATCATTTTCCAACCCCACTATTAGTGCGTCTTCATAAAGACATCTTTTAGTCAAAGCTTCCTACAGTGTGTGTCTGCTTCTCTTATTATCACTTCCAACTCCGGTGATCCCTTGAGTTTTCCTTCCCACACACTTGGTAAAGTTTCATAGGCACAACTTTGCTCCTTTGAGGCCATCCATAATAAGATTGTGGTGCTTACGGTATTTTTAACTGAGACACACAGGCTGGGTTTAATTTAATTTGGGATTGTCAATTTAGGGAGCAGCGTAGTTGACTGGAAGGATTTAAGTGTCTGGACCACCGAGGAGAAAAACATCTCATCACTTATTAAATCATTTATTTCCATATGGGCTCAGATAATGGCATAAAAGCCAGAGGTCTAAATGATTTAAAGATATTTTCGACATGTGAAAGATTTACTTCGTGCACTTGCAATGCATCTCCTTCTCACTTACTGCACTACATTTGTGTCACTGGCAAACACCATATTATTACCTGTAGATCATAAAATAGTATGCTCCCCGACATCCAGGTGACCTCAATGGGTCGGCTCTATGATGGAGGGTAAAGTTTATCCCCAAGTCCAGTGAATGTGTAGGAATACCAGAGTCTGGGTTGGGTAAGAATAACAATTCAGAACTGGTCAGGGTCAGGCCAAATCATTTTCTTGCGAAGATCGCCACAAATTTTTCTCATCTAAATGTGATGGAATGAGCAGCTGGCCTAAATTCACACGTGCCAAGAACCAAACCAAGCCCAGGAGCAGTTACTAATCCAGAATGTACGTAATCCCAAATTATGAACTCTGCTTTTGCCCACTTCTGCTGCTCCGGATAGTTTTTCCAGTGTTATGTTCAGCTGAGTTCAACTATCCATCTTTAAACAACCTGCTGTTTTTGATAATAATGAGTATTAACTGCATGACACTCATCCTAATAATGTTAAAAAATAGTTTCCAATAAGCTGGGAGTAGATGATGAACATACTAAGTTTTGCCAAAAGAGCTTTTACAACGTGAACAGATTACATAAAAGAATTTAAAGGTGACATTACGTACCTGAAAGTAATAGAGGAGAGTGACATAAAAGCTATAAAACAGAAGGCCTTTTCGCCTTTGTCACAAACTATGGCTTGAAAATTTTAATAATAACATAGTTGAGAGGCTACAAACGAGGTCAATAGCTTTAATGGATCATTTTAAGGGCGGTAATATTTTAAAGTTAATTGAAAATGTTATAGGTAGCCAGTAGGAATAAACGCAGTGGTGTATTTCTCTATGTTTGTCTTGGTAAAACGCTTCCAAAATGTTGTAAGAAATCTGAGAGAAGAGTCTATTCTACAGTAATCCAGGCAAAAAAGAAAAATATATGATCTTAATATGCACGTAAAGTCCTTTTCACCTAATGCGTATAGAATCATTAAACTGCTAAATTACTTGTACTTATCAAATAGTTTTTTTTCTCTGTGCTGTTTTCCCACCATACTGCACTGCAGGTCTTATGTAAACATATACATATGTAGACTTAAGGGGAAACACTGTCACAATAAATTTGTGGGACTTGCTTCAGTACAGGTCTTTCTGAATGTCCTTTTGAAAGCTGATCTTCACCACCTGAGCCACATTTTTCTTTGCCTTTATTTAGCTTCAATTGAGTTTGTCCCTCTGAGCCCGACTTTCCAAAAGTGTTCAAAGACCGGACAGTTAAATCTACAGACAGGCTGATGCCCGGCTATTCACGAAGCAAAAGGCGGGCTGCATGAATTCTTAATCTCACTCATGAATGCACATAATTTATTGATGCCGTTCCAGAGAAAAAGTTTATCCCCAAGTCTGCAGACTGCTGCTTTGCTCTCGGGTTTGCTGCTCCTAGACAGTGACTACATTACAGCAGAGCTATATATCATGTGTCAAGTGTCCTGTATCTTTAGACAGCAGCGTTTTGCCTCTGTTTCCAGCTTTCCTCTTCTCTGTTGTCTTTCTGGAGTCTTTGTGAGGACTTTATCTCTTCAGACCCCATGCTTCCTCCTACATTTAACAGCAATATTAGTTCTTGCCGTAATGTTCGCCAGCAGACTCCATCTTTGCTGCAAATTTGACTCAAACAACTCTCTTGGTTCCCTTGGAAACCAGGTGCTCAGAGATCAGGAAAGATCCATTTCACACTTCAGCAGAGAGACAAAGAGATGGTTAGACAAAGGGGAGGTAGGAGGGAGAGAGGATTAGACGGAGTGAGAGGTGGGGGGTAAAGGAAGCTTGACCTTAAAAGATGTGCCATTGTTTGAGTTTTTTTTCCTTCCAAAAACAGAATGGAAATAGCAACAAATAGACAGAGAGAAATGTTGTTGACTCTCCTCGTGGGATTTGTCTGTCCTTTGTAGCTGTCAGAGCTGAAATGGCCTGGATTTATTTAGAAGCGTTTGCGGAGAGGAGGTGAAAATGGCTGTTCTCATATATTGATGCGCCTCCTGTTGTTCTAAAGCGCCGATGGATGCTCCTAGAAGACGACGGCCAAAATGAAAATAATTGAAAACATTTCCCACAGGTTTTAAACTTACATGTTTAATGTCATCAAACTCATTTTCTCACCAGCCAAAGATGATACAAAAGCTGTTTTCAGAGCTGCGCAAACCAACCATGTCCTTTGTGAAAATATACCTGTTCTCTTTTTAAATCAAGGATTAAAAGATTAACCCAATCATTTTGCCTCAATTTTATGAGCCACACCCAAGATTACCGCCTGACCTGCTGGGTCAAGAAATCAATTTAGGATGAATGACAAAGTGACATAAGTAACAAGATTTTTAAAAAAGCAACACATGACGCCCTCCATATGAGGAAATTGGAGAAAAAAATGACACCGATCATCTCAAACAAAGTTTGGATAAGCAGATGTTGTCTCCCAAGTATGGCACCACTAAACATTAGATTTAATATTACGTTTTCACATAGCGGCAGCTTTTTTACTTTAATTTGAAAACTATTAAAAAAGTTAAAAAAAACGAAAGAACTCAAATAATCAAGTCAAATAATCTTACAAGGCAGGGAAAGCTGCTTAAACACATCTCAGAACGTAAAGATGGATTCTGTGTGCCTGTGTGGGATTATTCTGGAAACAACGCTAATCTTTTTTTATACATTTTTTATGAGTGACTTCAGCATGAGTTTGGAGCTTTGTTTTAGTGCCTGAGTAGGTGGGTGAAACGCTCTATATTTCACACAGAGATAAATCCCTCTGCACAGGCAAAGCAATCAGAGTGTATGTACTTAATAACAGCAGACTGTTTGAGAGTAAAGTGCAGTTTTAAAACGCGCTCCGCTACTTTCTAGTCTGACTCTTACATACCCCCTTTTTCGGAATTTGAAGTAGAAAGACAGAAATTGGGTGAATCATAAAGCGACACATTTGTCTACATATGTTTTTTTTTTTTTAGATCGTAGCTGTGAGAGAGAACATGTTGTGTAGCTTTTTCTGTGTTTTCTGACAACGATGGTGTTTTCAGAGAACACTGATGACATATCAGATTCATATCCACTCTCTGTGGGAGATTTCACCAGGACAGCTGATCAAAAGTGCAGAAAAGTGGCCACTGTCAGAGAACTGGGTCACCTCTTCACTTATCAAATACACCCGTTTAGCTGCTTTATTATTTTACTTTGCAACACTGTAAATGCCAGTGGCACACATGGGGATTATAAATATATGCATCAAAAATGGCAAAGATGCCTTAACTCTTGGACTAGACTGTCTTTTGCACCATCAAAAATAGAACCACCTTCTTATTTGCAAGCAAACATTTTCTGAAAAAGAAAGCAAGAGATTCATGACTTTCCCCCTGCAATCATTCCCACATAGGAAAGGATTTCTTGCAGAGATTCTGCACATTATTTTTCAAATGTAGGCTGTATTTATACATCGGCACTTCTTTGTTATTCCCTTTGTATCTTAAACTCAGTTACCTTTCTTAATGGGCTTTAGTTCACCCCGTTGCATATTAATACTCCAATTTTGTACCCACACATTGCCATTTCTTCCCCGTCTACTTTCTTTTCATACTTATTAAAAGAAATACATGCTCTTAACGATGATGCATGAGTTTGGCAATGAATTGATGTAAATAAATACTACAATGTTCAATTCAAATAAATTTAAATATTAGATTTAACATATGGTATATTGCAGCTTATTTCAATTATTGTGCCT
This sequence comes from Micropoecilia bifurca, assembly GCA_903067075.1. Lineage (NCBI taxonomy): Eukaryota > Metazoa > Chordata > Actinopteri > Cyprinodontiformes > Poeciliidae > Micropoecilia > Micropoecilia bifurca. Next base: position 73,811 of record CAEGAF010056066.1, on the reverse strand, counting down.
TTAATAAGAATTATGTTCAGGTAAAATCTGACAGATTAGGAACCCTGATTAAAACTAACTCTAACTATGCTAATAGTTGCACCTTTTATTAATTTTGAAGTGTAATCATCAGCTACATTTACCTGGAATTTGTTTAAAGAGATATGTTTTTCTTCTGTTTTTGACTCTCTCTCCGTGGGATTAAAAAAATAACACTGTAATATCTGTCATTCACCTGGTTATGTCACATTAAAAAACAAAATAACAGGACCCAGAGCATAACTGAAAGTTTTTCATGCATAGTGACTTTACCTCACTTTTTTTGGCAGTACTTACCATTTCCTTATCCACATTTACATTCCCAGCTTATGTCTGAGCTTTTTTGGAAACAGAGTAATAGCAAGCAGCTCAACACATCATATCTATAGATACCCCTATATACTACATAGGCATAGTGAACCGGACACATCTCTGAGGGTACGCTTAAACTCTTTGTCACTTTTAGATCACAAGGCAGCAGAAGCAGGAACAGCCCCATTATCTGCAAACTTGCCAAAGTATTGGAAAATGTTATTTCTAGCTCAAGGAGAGGTCGGCATCGGCATGTCTCACCCATCAAAGAATGATATCGTATGGGAAATAGGATCATTTAAATCTAGGATGTTCACCTTATTCTGAACACATTTTTCCTCTGCAGCAATAAATCAACGTATTGATGCAACTGCTGGTTTTCTATGTGTACTCACTGGCTCCAGTATTGATTTGCCTTGCTGTTAGGCAAACTGCAGAGAGAAGAGGTACAAAGGCAAAGAAAACAGAGGATCATTTTTAGCATTTAATTGAAAGTAACTGGCAGCGTTGCAGTTTGGAGGCTTCAGAGACGCTTGCAGCGAACGCTCTGCTCTCTGCTGTCTCATTTTCACGTGTACATGGACCCCTCGTTAACTTGTGGACGGTTTGCTGAGCTGCCCCATAAGCACTCTCGCCACGACAGGCAGTCGGAGACCAGGCCTAATTGGTAACACGGTTATGAACAGCTGGACCGATACGGGTGGCTGGAGCTCCTCAGTATCTGTGAGCAGGAAGATTAATGTGGAAAGTTGCTGTTTGTGCACACAGATCGTGACCTCTAATTTAAAATCTCCAGACAGAAGCCCTCTAGTTAAACCTTACATTTTATTCTGAAAGGGTATTTATTAAACCATTGAGTGGAAATAGGTACAATTATTCCAAACTTGCTCATAAGTAGAATAAACAATTTATGATTCAATATTTAGCTAAGGTGTGATGCAGACATTTTTAATGGCCCGTTTATGGACTTTGAGAGCTGGGTATGTGACCTCTAGCCTAATTGGATACTTTTGTTTTGGCCTTATCTTAACATTCACAATTTTGTCTTATTATTTGGCCTAAATCCAAACTCAGTAGTTTACTTGCACATGCCAAATCCTGCATAATGTCTCCATACTATATACATTAAAAATGTCAGATATCCTGTTGTAATGAACTGTAGCATCACCCAAAACAAGGTCCAGCACAACTCTGGAGAAACTTTAGGTCAAGTCTCTCTAAGGAATAAAGTTTTAATAGTACGAACATGTGGACGATCTTACCATTGGATGGAAGAATGATGATTAGGCCTGCCACAATAACACATTTTGCTGGACAATACGTTGTCCCAGAGGTTATTGCTATAAATGTCATTTTGAGACTCTTGTAAACTAATAGCATAAAATTAGTTTACAATAGAACATAATTTCTAAAGAGCATTTAACACTGGAACTACAAGACATTTTAAACGCATTTTAATTAAGCAAACCAAAACCAAATAAAATGTATTATAAAATCATAAAGTAAGCAAACTTTCCCTTCAAAAAATCCTGCAGTAAGCAACCTTTTTTATTACCTTTGTTTTAAAAAAAACTGCTCTCATTTGTGACATTTGGGGAAAATTTACTAGCTCCACTTTGGAGGCTACCGGTTCCCATACCGGTAGCCTGATCAGGCTACCAGTCTACTGAATGAGTATCTAAATGAAGCAGTGCAAACACCTAATCAGGATTAACCTGATGAAAAGTGGTTTTAATGCCATGTAGGCAAAAATATGGAGTAGTTATTGTCTGAACTGTTCATTAGAATCCCAAGTCTGGTACCTTGCACATCCAGGTTGCTGAGTTAGACACAGGAGCTCCTATCTGTGTTGATTTATAGTCACCTTTTCACTTCTCACTGGCAGCCTCTCTGCTATAAGCGTCAGCCTGACCTGAATCCCTGCTAAAACCAGATCTGCTTTTAGGAAGTACACAGCCTCATTAAAACACAAGACTGCTGCAAATTGGTTGAATGTGGGTGTGAATAGCTGAGCTTTTAGGTCATTAGTGAAGTTAGAAAATATCTTTCTTCTAAAATTATCTGTCAATTATTATAGGCTATCGAGGATAACTAATGAAATCGCTGATGCAAAAAATTACAAATGACATTTATCCCTTTAGCTGCAAACATATGTTAACAAAACGGAGAAGGGGTTTTGCTAACTATATATTTTTTTAAAGTTAGCAGTATCTTAAACATCTTGTTAATTCGTGCAAATATGACAAAACACTGAGAGGACATTTTAATGTGTCGTTCACGGCATTCATATTAACTTATTAGACTGATGTCTTAGCTTTGACTAGGCCACTCAAAGGAACTTAAATGTCACTCTAAGTCACTTTAACGATGCCTTAGCGGTGTGCTTACTCTATCTCATATTTTTTCCACTGGATAACTCTGCCATCACCATATCACTGCTACTTTTGAGAATTGTGTTTTGGTACCGAAGACTTTGATTAAAGTAATTTTTGGTAGTTACTGTGATATCTTTTTTTCATTTTGTCTCTGACCTGCGTTAAGAAATTCTTCTTCTTTTTGTTGCTTGATTGATTTCCTCTCCCCCACCCTCACACAATGACAGGTACAAATCTAATTATACCTTGTGACATTTAGATTCCCCACTGGTGCACTCAGGTTTTGTTTTTGTTTTTTGAATTAGGTGACCTTGAAAGGTGAATGAAGCACCAGATTTTTTTTAGGGCTTCGACTGAAGGAGGATGAGATTAAGTGCATGCATTTAAGAAACAAAATGAATTCAATTTAATTTGGAGTACTTTGTTTATTTGTTACATTCTTAAAAGAAAAGTCATTCAGTCACATTTTCTATGGTCTGTAAGAACAAAAGCAGGACTTGTTGGTTATCATGGAACTGGTCTGTCTATCATTTATCAGAAATTGATTCCTCAGTAGAAGGCTTTAATCATTTATCTACAGACTGGTGCCCCAGATAGCAGAGGAATCATTCAACAATGCCACAAGCCTGAACATTGAGTAAATTGGCGTTTAGCTCTCATCCATTGCTACTTAGTAGACCATCTGTTTCGAATGGACACAATATGTTTACAAGTGGTTGATGGTGTGTGTGTGTTTGTGCCAGGGGACTCGCACAATAACAGCACTCAGATTGCCTCCATAACCAAAAAAGTTGAAGACATATGCTTTTGGGTTTGGGCCAGTCATCTTTGGCTACCAGACCGCCGCCTCCCACATGTCTGCTCTTAAAATGTTTTCTGTGTCCTGTGGATTTTTCCAGTAGATGCGCCTCAAACAGTGCTGATTAGCTATCTACCATCTGCTGGGCTGCGCGAGGGGAGCGGCTCATTATTCTGCCCGTTGCGCCTGCTCTGAAGCCGTCGCTCCACTCCAGCTATCAGGCAAAGCTGCGGGGACTCCTCGCACGCGAGCAGCAGGGAGCGGCTCGATGATTGCAGAGTTATAGTGCACGAAAAGTGGTTGAGTTGTAAGCATCTGTCTGTCGGAGAATGGGCCGTTCTCCGGCCAATTTCTGCTTTCCAGCTGCGGCGGCACAATATGCTTGTGTCTTATGTGTGATGAGATGAATTTTAAAACACCAAGTGCATCCAAGGTCATCGTGAGACATTATGTGAGATAGATCACCCCGTCTCGTGAAAATGTTATGTTTGGGAAAGGGCTATATTTTATTTTTTGTGATGCAACTCATGGCTATTTTAAATGACTTTATTGTCCAATGACCATGTCGTCTTTGTATTTATCAAAAATAAATAGAATACAATATACTCTATTGATCCAAAGGGGGAAATTGCTTATTTGTTGAAAGCTACTCCATCTTAGGTAATAAATACAAAGTTTGTAAAATATATTTATACCTAAGAGTGATAAGTTCAAAACGAATAAATAAATAAATAAATAAATAATAATCACATGCAATATATTAATCAATAAATGACCTATAAATGAGCGCAGAAAAAAATTGAATCAATTAGCACAGACTTGGGCATTGTGAAGCCTGATGGCAACAGGCAGAAATTACTTTCTGTGGTGCTCTGTAGTGCACTTTGGTAAAATGCACCACATATTATATTATCATGCTCATAATATATTCACATTAATTCCAATAAGTATTTCTGACAGTGCATCGCAACTGTACTGCAAGAAGTGTGGATTTTCTATAATTTTATGATGAAAACGCAAAAATATGTTTCGCGTTCCGTTGTTGCTAAAACGTAGCATTCACATCAGAATCCACGGAGAACCTGGAGTAAATCTGGATCGGACATATTTCTCTGGCCACAGAGGACAGCATTGATACTATCGTTTGGTTTATGGTCTCTTTATGATGCGATGGCCTGCTTTGCTCCGGGTTTGGGTTTGTGGAAGTTCTTCACTTTGGATTCAGACTCAGGTTGTGATTCCAAAGAGGCTGCACCAGAAAGGTTTTTGAAGAAAGCAACACACTACAGAAGATGGATGGAAAACATTGTAATGGTGTCTTGCAGAGCTTATAAGTTAAAAAAAAGTGATTGATGCAAAACAAAAAGGGTGATTAATGCTTAATGCTTGATTAAAAAATACTGCAGTCATATGGAAGAGTTGAAAAGCACTAATTTAAGTAGACAAAGTAGTGTTTCACCACAATACCAGGCATGTGATCAAATCTGTCAGTTTGTACTGAACCTTGCAATATTTTTCTGAACTACTTCAACAGGGAGGGTGAAACTGTAGCCTGAAAAGTCACATGTTCTGTTTTTTTTGTTTTTGTTTTTTTTTAGAAATGTTTTATTTCAAGATAGGTGTTTTATTTTGACTGAATCATTAAACTCAGCTGACCAGCTTAAGCTGCCAGGAGAACAAAGAATCTTTTAAGATTTAAAATGTCGATTAACATTGTACATGTTTGTCATGTCATATTTTTGTCGTTTTAGGACCTTGTGGGTAGCGCGCCGCCTCAGAGGAACTGGAAGGGAATTGCAATCGCCCTCCTGGTCATCCTGATCATATGCTCTCTGATTGTCACCTCTGTTATCTTACTGTCCCCAAGTATGTATCACACAACAAAACTCCGCCGCTCAGTCAACACTTCCTTAAAAATAGCACTCTGCTTTATAATGCAAGACAACATGACCTCCTAGTGATGCATATAAATAGTGCATTTTTACATGTCCTTTACTTGCATTTCAAGCTTTCTGGAGGCGCTCTCTTGCTCTTTAAATGATGACAAATCTTGTGGGTTTATGCAAACTGCAGGAAAATCTCCTCAATCTTCAACCAGACATGATTATTCGACATCTTTTAACTGCACTATTTTATCACACTGGGCATCAGAGTTTCATCTTTTACAGAACTGCATGCAAGAAAAAAAAGAAAATAAAGGAAGCGCGCTGTAAACTTTTGTCCCCTGAGACGTGCTTGCGTCAGCTGGTGTGATTTGCATTAAAATATGTCATTATATCTGCTCCAATTCTTCCCACCACCGCAGATGAACTGGGTCAAATTTTTAACTCAGGATATTACCATAAATCTATTACTGACATTTAGACAATTAGTTTCTATACTGCATGTGTTCTAATAGAATTTTTCTAATCGGCAAATGATGCATAACGATTCAGGTTCAAATGCACTGATTTGCATTGTGTGACAAAATATGTGTAGTTTGGTCATTGTGTAGAAAAAAATTATAAAAACTGATAAAAAATGTTAAACATTTAAGGTACTTAAAAAAATGTTGTACTTAACTTTAAATTTTTCATTTGACTACATATTTCAGACCATTTTACATATGCAATGTTGGCCTCATTTTCTGCTTTTTGATGTCTACAAACGTTTCATATATTCTTTCTGAATTTATTTTTAGAAATGTCAAACTTTTAGTTTTAATATATTTATTTTGTAAATTAGTATTTTGGTATATTTTATGCATGTTATAGTTCAAAATAATAACAGTTTGGGCAAAGCTCACGCTCCAAATTGAACTAATTGTTGATTTATCATGTTTTGTCTGCATGAAGCTTAAGGGTATGTGTATAGAGGTCATAAAAAATTGCTAATTAGCATATTAATTATGCCATTACCTGGAATCCATCATATACCCTCATGGCGTATTTGCTTATTGAAGTTGTACCATATTTCACTTTCTTATCTCTGAAATTTTGTGTTTGTAAGTGCGGCCACTTTTGCATCTCTTACTACCATCAAGTAAGCGGTGGCGGGATTTGACATGAGTTTGTTGTTTGACCTTTAAACTGTTATTTCATTGTCAGAAACACACAGGAATACTGAAGAACGGTCAGATACTGAAAGGTCAAAAAAATGGCAGCGGCACATGCTAATTGCACATCTCTGATAATTCTGCGGCCATAAAATCTGAATAAATTCAGGTGACTCATGAGGGAGTTGAATTACCATAATGCTACTCTTTAATAAAATCCTGTATTAAGCACATTAGAAGTCAAAGCAATAATGCAGTAAATGATTTATTTTAGGGCTTTAGGCACATCTAGTTGAGCCAATAAATGTAGCTGCAATGTCATTATAATTCAAATTATGCGTTAGACCTTGTGAATTAATAGTTTCTTTGAATATAATGTAAATTAAAAAAACCCAAAATATTGTACTGTGGGATTAAACATTTAAAGTGTACCAAATTAAATGATTTGATTAAACTGTAAGAGAGTTATCTAATATAGCTACTGACAGTTGACAGAATGTTTTTGGAGCTGTGATAAGAAAACAAATTGTCATATGTAAAAAAACAACAACATTTACTGTAAAAAGGAAGAGATGTTTATCTTTTTTGATACATGTCGACTGTTTTGCTACTCCAGATTAATGAAAATCTGTTAAATTTGTGAAACACTCATAATTGCCATGTAACCATGGGGACAAGATGAGACACCTGTTCAGCAGCATGAATACACACGTTTTCCTGAACCCCTGGCTGACTTTACACTCAGCCCTGCAGCCTGTAAACTCAACTCACATGATTTGTCACGGCAGCAGCGTTCTGCAGGCTCCTGCAGCTCAGGCAAGCTATTTTAATTTGATGACCCTCTTCCGACGGGGCGCGTTTTTACAGACAACACCATGTCTTTGGATAATGATTCTGCGTTGGTTTATACACAGAGACAGGCTCATCGTTTCACTGGATAAAAGGTCTTTTAATGTGCAATGCCATTCATGCCTGTATTAATTGGGATGATAATGCAGTAACAGCTCCAGCCTGATGTCAGATCCAATTTTCCTCTACAAATCAGCCTTCTCATGCTACCCCGGCTTGCAAGAGGAGAAAATTTCTCTGATTTCCTATATGCTGATAAACACTTTACAGTGTTTGACGTGGCTTCACACATTTATTGCTCGCAAACAACTTGAGGCCTGTCAAAAAATTTTAATTATCCATTTGCAAAATAATACCAGGCTGTCAGTCTTTGTGATAGCTGTTGTTTCTAAACGCAGACACAACAGAAAACTCTGAAAGACTTCACATATTGGCTTTTTTTCCTTTCTCCTGGCCTGGCTCCCCCCGCCGTTTGCTCAAACCACAGTTCATCTGCCAGCTTCAGGTCTTACTTTGACCTTTGGGTTAACAAGGCGCTGCCAACCTTCTGCTAGATAAAAACCCCAGCATGCTACTCACAGACCAATTGAGCAGCGCCAGGGATTTCTTTTTCTCTTTGCATTTTGCTTTACTTTCTAAGTTTAAGGCAGGGAACAGATGTTAGAACTACCATGATCTCTGCAAAATGGCAGACTATGCTAAAATGATGAAAATCTCACAGTAGCTTGATCTTCTTACATTCTTTTCTTTGAAAATTACTGAAGGAATACATTTAGAAGTTGACCTCAAAATTCCTGGAGCTTTTATAAAGAGAGAAAACAATGGTCATGTGTCTTAATTAAGCCAATCTGTTTATTTGATTTCCTCAGCAGAAGAGTTTGTAAAGCATTTAATTATTATATCCATGCTTATTTATCTAACTCTGATGCATTTGACAGGTGAAGATGACAGCCTCGCTCATAAGAAGAAAGTAACAGTCGAAGACATCTTCGGTGCGGACCTACGAATCCATGACCCAGATGCTAAATGGCTCAGTGGTGCGTTTACAGTTCAGCTTTGACATTTAAAAACTGACTTCTTTGTCAAAACACAACCCACACTCAGACAGTTTGACATTTTCCTTTTCAACTCACAATGTACCATTGGTATTAAAATCTGACACATTTTTTCCAGAGGTGCAGCTTCCTGAATAACCAACACTGATAAAAGCACATGAGTAGTGAGATTAGCGCTAATTTAAAACTCAAACAGGTTATTTTAGTCATTTACAAAGCAGAGATCAAAATCAGATAAACTCATTTGCATCTAAATAAATTTAAAGTAGTTCAGGCAAGTGAACCTTGCACAGTGTGTCTACAATTATTATTATTTCAAATTGTATCTCTAGGATGTGGATCACAGATGAAATCTAATTCATTTAAAAAGATGCAATAGTTTAGCTTTGTGAGTGAAAATGAAAAACTGAACTTTCTTTGTTTTCAGACTCATTAATTCCAGAACAAGCATAGTTAAGTATTTAGTCTATCTTTGAAGGTAATACTGTTTCTTAGTCGCATACCTGAGACTATTTGGTTTCAGACAGCAAATACTTTCTGACATAATGCAAACTAATTTCAGCTGCAAGTTTAACGAATTAAAAACAGGTCGTCATAACGTGCAAAAGATGCTAAGCAATTTAGGTTTCTTGTTGTTTTTCTGAAGTAACAGCAGAGATTAAAACTGTCTATATAGCTCATCCATGTTGGTTCAGGAAATTTAGCATCCCCTGGTGTTCACTAGGAAGATTGCTCCACATTATATTAAACCACAACATGGTGCTTGTTCTTTCTTACATTTTCTGCAGACGGCAACAAACAATGTTGTTTTAATAAAAAGATTAAGATTATATTTGCTTACTTTCACTGAGAAACCACAAACATATTTCAGTTTAGCAAGATAAAACACAGAGGAAATGCATTAAATACTCCTTCAGGTATTGTTTCTGGTAAACCTATATCTGTGTTTAAGTTCCATTAAATTCAGCCCACGTTCCAAAAGTAGTAAATGGGATTCAGCCTTTTTTATGCACTCTAAAGACTTTCTGCCACTTTTCCACCGGAACCAATTCTCTAAAGACAAAAGACTGCAAGCATCTTCAAATACACTGGGAAAAAAAAGTGAGTTTTTGTTGCTTGTAAAGAATAGCAGTTAATTTTTAAGATGGTGAAACAACTGACTGGGTTTTCTTCTATGATTTCCTTTACGTTTTGATATTTTGGTCCTTCCTCCTTGGATGGAGGACACAGAAGAAACGGATTGCAATCAAATAAGGAAAATAATTTTTTTTATGCTCTCTCTAAAGGAACGCCTGAAGATTCACAAAGTAAAAGGCTAATCTTTATTGAGCCCTAGATCTGTCTTTATTTGACAGCACACACTTCTTTGTCTTTTTATTTGAACACCTCTAAACACAATAAGACCCCTTAACATTTCTCCAATTTAAATAAATGTCACATGAACAACTCTAATCCTCTCCTAGTGTAGAGCAGACAAAACCAAGACTAATTGTAGAATCAACACACTCACAGCAGACTGAAAACAAGCCTAGAGCAGCAAGTGTGTTTGTGGACGGGGGACATGTGAGAGCAACAGCATTTAATGAGACAAGCTATAGCATTGTGGTTAAAACCACTAAAGTAAGTCAAGCCACAAAGTAGATTAACTAAGCAATGATATTTGCTTACAAGTCGAGTTAATTTATCTGTATGTCCGAATTAATTGGTTTGTAACCTGGCACTGTCTTTTTTTCATGGTGATCGTTTCCTTCTTTGTTTTATTCTTATTGGACGGTTCAGTTTGGCAGCTAAAATTCTCCAAGCTTCTCCAAACGTTTGCAGCAGTTTTTAGTCCAGACTGCATCAGTTTTACCAGTCCAACCTCTGAAACTGATCAAAGCTGAGTGTAATGTTTCCAGCTGATACCTAGATGTTTGAACTTAAAAACATATATATTTTTTAATCAAGCCTTTGAAAGGGCACAATGATAATTTAGCTAAGCTTTTATTGGTGAATAGCTTTCCTATGTCACCAGGGAAAGTTCCTGTGGAGTTGTTAGCAAGTCCAAAGGAAACAGCTTTAACTCATTTGTGATTAGTTTATGTTTTCTATTTAACACTGAGTTCTGTTCAAGTTTGAGGATTATAACAAGTAAAGATGATAACCTAAGCAAAATACATGTGTACTTTAGTTAGTGCAGTAAGGCACTAACTAACTTGTTATATTTTGCTTTTGTTTTGTTTCTTAGATTTCTTTTTTGTTTTGCTCATGCCATGAAAACTAAGGCAAATAGTGTATTTGGTCTGGTTGCCTTGCAGCGTCATTAACAGATTTTACTCCACAACACTGTGCGTGTTTGGCGGGGAATGTTGCACCTGCTGCACATTTTCATTTATTGAATTAAGGGCACATCAGACATATGGTGACAAATGTTGTATATTAAGACATTTTATTACTTTCTATAGCTGTGAAGAGAGAATGTTTGCACTTTAGGATAATTATGTAATTTTTCTCAACATTTTCCATTGTTTCAAAAAGTATGTCGTTCAGAACTTACTAGAAATGTAAATTATTGAAGTCGTTATAGAACAACATTTGAAAATTGCTATGTTGTTGTTGTTCAGGAATGCCTAAATAAGGCTGTTAGATGATTTGTGCCAAAAAAATCAAGTCACTTGGGAGTTTTGATATTTAAATTATTCCGTTTTGATCTGGCCCACCCTACTTTAATTGTAGTTGAATGAGAAAAATTTTTCATAAATGGCAGACTTTAGTAATAAATTTGAAATTTCTCACTCTTGTTTTGGTGTCACTTTTTAAAGTTCTGTGGTGTAGCATAGAATTGTGTATTTAAATTCTACAATTAATTAAATTTTTTCTTTTTTCTTTTTTTTTTTTACAAAATGTATATTTTAAATGTCTTTGTTGAGTGCAAAAGCAAAACCAAAGTCAAGTTGCTTGTTTGTGTCCACATACTTGGCAAATAAAGCTGATTTTGATTCTGATTGAAATGCCCTGCATGTGTTGAGATTTAAAACACTATATCTGAAACACAGACCGCTACACATCAATCAGGTTGTATAAGGATTCTTTGAAGAAACAGAGTTGAGAGCTCTCATTTCCCTGTGAGATTAATTATTTTTTTAACTGAATTGAATTGAACTGACCCCCACATGGTGCCTTCTTTAAATATCTTGAATGCTCCGTTGAATTAGCACCAGCAGAATAACACAAAAACAACAAGATAATTAACATGAGTACAAAGAATTACTTTGTTTAATTGGTTTTTGAAAACAGATATTTTCTTTGCCTTAGCAGGGCACAAAGCAATACTTTTATTGTAAGTTGCTATTGTCAAAGAGCAACTTACAAATTATTTGTTAATTTATACAAATCTGTAATACAAAAACAAAGGAAAAAAAATCAGCACTTGTGGTTTTGTACTGAATTAATCCTATTACTCTATTGTGCCTTTCTAGCGTGCTTCTTTTATGCAAGTCTCATTAATGTTTATTTTTGCTGTATTTTTATAAACCAACTGCAAACATTTCAAATATGTTTTTTGTTGCCTTTACTTTGTTGAAGCCCTTAGCTTAGCTTAACTTCTAATACCTCCTGCTTAAAATCAACTTGCATGTGTAGGTCTGATTGCAGTTGAGAGATGGCATGTAATGAACAGAACCATCTGTCCCCGTTTTCTGCCGAGCAGATTATCCTGTGATTACTTACATTACCTCCTTATTAACATATAATTACTTACATTCTCACGTGTCTGCGTCCTTCATTTGCAACCGTGATGAAAGCGCCTTCAGCACCTGACGAAACTCCCGCAATCAATTGTGTGACATTGCACTTGTCATTTAAGTTAATGCAATCAGCATTCATTTGTTGCTAATGACCTTCTGATAAGAAATCCGACGGGACGGCCTCTCTCTCGGGCGGCTCTCATCAATATTTTGTGGACTTCATTCACAGCAGTGCGTAATTGATCCCTGTTGCTCTTTGATCACTTTCCGCCTCTGAAGTCTCTTACTCACCTCTGAGTTTCTCACACACTCCTGGCTCCAAACACAATGATTCAACCTTCACATTGATCTCAAAAACAAAGAGGTGCTGCCGTCTGTCTCACTGGCGTTCTTGTTTTTGAGATATGACGGAATATATAAAAAAAGAACGGTGGGCCCGCAGTGGTTTCAAGTCCCATCTATTTTATTAAAATATGGTTAAACCCCCCCAAAAAAATTCGTCCAGATATAATACAAAAACTATGGAAACTGCAAACATTTCACTACTAATTAGTATTTGTTTTTGCCTTTTGTGCAAGGTAAAATAGATTGTTATAATTCAAGAATTCAAGAAACAGGATTCTTGCAGACTTAGCTGTGTGGTTGCTGTTTTAAAAACATCAAAGGCATTAGAGATTTGGAGCATGGTTGGCTCTGACTTCTTTTTTTTCACACAGAATTGTGTTTTAAAATTAATGCCTAACCCAGCACACTTCATACTCTATATTATCATTCAATGTGTGGGTCATGGTTCAATGTTAAGATCCCACTGCTCTGTTTTCTTTCTGCACAAAGAAAGCTGACCACAAAAAAAAAAGTGGCAGCTGTGCAAATGAAAATGCTTATCAATTTCACAGCCAAATTATTAAGACATGAATAAAACTAATAGTTTGTTTCAGTTTTAATTTATGCTACAATCCAAGTGCTTGAAATACTGTCCTATCTGTGGTTCATCTACAAAGATAAAAGCTTTTCATTCGAGCATGCTTAGATATTGTAAATATCCACCTTCATTTTCTGTCATCTATTATATAGAACATTGAATAGAATATTACATAGAGCGTGCTCTAGCTGGTTTAGCCTTTAAATAAAAAATATATAAGCTACCATTCATTTGAGCATGAACACAGTTTGCAGAGTATGAGCCACTCACACACACTTGACAAATAATGAGGATATCTTTTCACAGGCAGGCATTTTAATTAAGAGACACAATTAATGCTAGTTTGTAATCTTTAATGCCTAACAGGAACACACTTCAGAGTAATGAGTCTCTGTTTTAGATATAAAAGGATCAACTCTGCTGAGACATATCCCAGAGATTTCCCAGTGAAATTAAGATGTGGGAGGGAAACAAAAGGAGTGTAAACAGCGTGTTTTAACTGCACCACCAGATGAATGAGAGGCAGCAATTAATCAGAAAACCTAACTAGCTCCAGAGCATGTTAGGTGTCCAGCATCAGTGGCCATAATGATGGACCCAATTAAGTGAGCCAACATAGTTACTGACCCAAAGTTATCTTAATAAGACACTGATAGGGAATGCCAGTGATTTAAGCATTCATCAATGAAAAAAATAAAAAAACTTCTAACCTATTACAGAGTACATAACTAACAATGTGAACCGTAGCAGTTTTTAGATAAAACTTGAATTAAAGAAAAGCAAGCAAAATTACACCAAGCTTCAGAAAAACTTGTTAAAAGTCGTTTTCAACGCCTCACCCAAAAGTTATTGGACATAATTTAGGCTCATGTTGAACCATGTCTGCATTTCTAAATGTTCTGTTCATTTCCATATAGTTTGGGAAACATTGGTAATGGGATTGAAAAGTGTCACTTCACCTCTGCTTTACTAGTACAGTGTTGACTGAGCCATGTCTCTCTGTCTCTCTGGTTATATTTACTGGATTTTTATTACTTTAATTATGTTTGTTTATTGTTCCGCAATCAAAAGGATTTATACTATCAATAAAGAGACAATTAAATCACAAATGAGTTCAGTGTGCCCTTGTGATGATAAAGAATTATATGCTATTTTCCTTTAAGCCTTCAGCTTCAATAAAATACTGTGACTAGCTATATAACCCAACAACCTTTGGAAATAAAGGATTCCCTTTAACCTTTAATCTTAATGAACAACAAAAGCTTGTTTACCATAGATTTTGCTGGTTCATTCACCACTTTGTTCCAAATTTGGACCAAACAAAGTGAAAGAAACTGCTGTAGAAATTACTAGTGGAGTCATGAGATGTAAGTCTCAAACTGTAATGTCGGATTTCTAAATTGACAGACAAAGACCTGCTGTACCGATCGAGGGATGGGGACGTTCTCCGGCTTAATGTTGAAACGCAGCAAGAGGATATTATTGTGCCAAGTCAACTATTTGTGAGTATGCCTGACTTATACTGATAAAATATGTTGCAAGAACTTGCCTTCTTAAAAAATAAATATATAAAAAAACAAAAGTATGAAAAAGAAACAAGGAAAGAAAGTCCAGGGTTTTTAGGTGTAAGTTATGACATAGATGCAGAATAGCTTTTGTGAACTTGAAGTTAGACCATTTAAAACTAGATATTGACTGTTTTTTACCAAGGTTTCAATTTGTTAACATGGCATTCACATGAAAAAAAAAAAAAAGAAATGTCGCCACATATCATCAGCGTGCGACAAGAGCAGAAATTATGTTTCCAACTCTGGGGCGTTAAACAAAATCAAATGTAACCGGGTCAGTTTGTACAACATCAGTCATACAACACTGAAAACAGCGGCTTGATGTTTTATAATGAGTGAGCTATCAGAACTAGAGAGGAAAGATAAATATATATTTTGAGAGAGATGAAGAATTAAGTGCTAAATTACACAAGAAGACAGGAGTGCATATTCTTCATCTCTGTCAAGTTACATCTTAGTGCTGATTCCTCCTTGAGCTGATACTCCTCCACTCTGCAAAAGTGACCCTTTTGACTTGTTTGTTTTCTTACTACAACCACAAAGTTTGATGCATTTCATTATGGACTCAATAAAATGTAGTGGACAAGTGTGATTTAAAAGGAAAGTGATTTTCCATGGTTTTCAACATTTTTATCAATAAGATCTGGAAGGTTTTACAGAGACTACCTGTCATTAATTTAATTTCAGTAAAACTCCAGCTATTCCGTGAATGCCCAAGTTTTACCAAGAACATTAGTGACCAAACAGCATCATGAAGACTGAGAGAAAGAGCAGGCAGGAACTTGTGGAGAAGTTTAAAGCAGAGTTAGGTTATAAAGCAGTAACCCCTGCTGAACTGAACATCTCAACAAACACTGTTCAACCCATCATGGGAAAATGAAAAGCATGACCTAACTTCAAACCTACCAATACAAGTTTGTCCACCTAAACTTATGTCCACAGCATGAGCAGGAAAGCATTGTGGCCCATGGTTGCTGTGGAGTAGGTGGATAAGTTCACAGATTAGGAAGAGGATCGTGTGCATTGTACTAATTTATATTAGAGTTTAGAGAAGAAATATAATGTTGAAAGCAAGCCAAAAAAATTCAGTTTGCTTTATTTTATTTCAAAGAAGGGGCACTGGGCAAATAAGACATGAACTCAACTTTTTTCCCCAGACGGAAAAGAGCTATACGTAGCATTACATTCGCCATTTGGACAAAATTATGGTGACAGCACCACGTTTTCCTCCAGCATGGGCAAGGAAGCTGGCAAAGGATGAAGAAACAAAAAATGAAGCTAAAAGAAAAATTGCTCCAGGCTGGAAAGGGCATAAGACTATGGTGGAAGTTCACAACAACCCAACATATACAATCAGAACTTCAATTGAATACTTTGTATCAATCCGTTATGACTGATTTTGAGTTATTTTGGATTAGACTTTCAGTCAGCAGATGTTCAGAGCTGGTAGAGGTCTGACCTCAAAGACTTGTTGCTATGATTGCAGAATATAGAGTATTTATAAAGTAGATGCTCACATACAACTCACACATTTACTTCACTTTTCTGGATAGGTCTGTATCATAAAATCTCAATAGAATTAAAGTTTGTGTGGCAGTAATGGGACAAAGGCTGAAATATTTCAGGGGTAGGAATAGTTTTGCAGTTTATATTCCCTCAACATTCAGGTTTCCCTTCCTGTCCCAGACATTCAACCTATCGAAGTTCGGCCATCAAATATCTGGGCACGTAATCCTCGTGTTTTAAATGAGCTCCACAGTCAGCCAGCCTCAGTTCAAGAACTGTCTGTGAAATCTATGAAGTGCTCTCATGCAGACAAGTCGGCTCTGACAGTTATGGATAATAAAAAAAGGATATCTGTTTTCTGAAATTTGTAATAAATGACATACATCAACAAAGTTCTTCAAATCGGTACACACCGAAGAAAAATCCATAGTTTTATTATGATAACTGTTCTGAAAGTAAGATTAATCAAGCCTCACTGTATTACTAATGTTTTATTTTTTTAATCTTTTTCAGGAGAGGTCAAAAGCTGCCAGATATCAATTGTCTCCAGACATGAAGCATGTGCTGTTTGCCTTTGATGTAAAACCGGTAAATAAACATCCATGATAATAAATATTACTGATGCATCCTATGGTGTTCGGATTGTGAGGTTTTGCCTGTCTAACCGATTCGGTTTGTTTCAACAGATCTACCAATACTCGTATTTGGCCAAATACATCATTTACAGCCTCGTGACACAGTAAGAGTCTCCTCCCTCGTGCTTCCTCTCCTTCCTCCTTTCCCTCACTCATCTCTTCCCTCAGTCTGACCTTCAGTTCACTGACGTCAGCCACATTTACCTGCTCCCATTGCTACCTTAAGGGACCTGCTTTCAGTTCAGTTCAGTTCAGTGTGGTGAACTGCATTGTTTATTGCCTGTTATTAACCCTGAACCCATCTGTGTCCCACCAAGCATTGCTTGTGTTTAGAAACAATGTTGTGGATGATTGACCAGAGGAAGGGAACGAAGACAATTGAAGTGAATTGTTGATGTGATTAAGTGTATATGTAAGTGCAGGTTCTATAAACTGCTCTCTTCACAGGGAGTCTTGGCCTTTAAATCCCCCTGAGGTGAATGAAGCTGTCCTGCAGTTTGCTGGATGGGGACCCCAAGGCCAGCAGCTGGTAAGCACCCAAACCTGCTATCTGGTGGCACTGAGACGGAGACACAGAGTCAGAATATGAAACGGTAGATATTTGTGATGCGCCTCAGTTGAGTTTGAAAAATGCTGTGGCGATAATTAACACTTTATGTTGTACAGCGAAAATATTAGGAGCGATAAAAGTTGAAACTCTGTCTGCTGTGACCTCCATCAATGTCAGGCAGTTTGATTTTTACACCACTCCTGAGCTGGTCAGAGCCACAGAGGCAGATGGCATCTCTGTGGCTCAACCAGTGGCTGACTCAAACAGAGGGCACCGGACTTGTTGGTTGAACTGCCAAATGGTAGTTAGCAGTTGAACCTTATGAGTACTGCTTAGGTATTCACATTTCACTTTTCAACCACAAACTGCAATGTGTTTTTAAAAGGTTGTATTTGATGAATCAACATAAAGTGTGCATGATTGTGAAGAGAAGAAGCAATAAAGTGTTTTTCTTTTAGTACCAAATTTTTTTATATAAGATTTAGAATCACCTTTGAGGTCTAAGTCAATATCCAGACCATCCCACTGAAGCTCTGGATGTATATTTAAAGTTGATATACTGTGCAGTATAAGTCTTTTGCTGCCTCTAGCGGGTTTCTCACAGGATTGTCCCATTCTTGGCTCCATCTATTCTTTTATAATCTCATTGTTCCCGCTGAAGGAAAGTATTCCCACTGAATGATGTTTCCACCGCTATGCTTTGCACTGTCACTATGGTGGATAGTTGTTATTTTCAGCAGAATCTGCTTTATGTGTCACAAATGTAAAAAAATGTGAATATTTGCTCCCAGGGTTCATTATTATACTGATATTTTGTTTTTGTTGTACATATGGTGGCCAGTCATTTGTTGCCCTTTGGTGCAGTTTTGTTTCTTTGATTTTCTAGTTAATCTCCAATATTGCAACATATTCTAAAGCATATTTAAAGCTCAAAGAGTCTCAATCATTTCAATCAACATTACATGAGTTAGATGGGGGTGAGAAACTATGTTTATCTACGTGATTTCCATGTTTCTGAATAATTTACTCTATAACCCTATGTATAAATCTAATATTGTCTGAGGGACCTAAACCACAAATGAACCCTTAGCAGCAAATTCCTTTTAAATTAACAGTTGAAAAACACTTTGAAAATGTTGTACAACCAAAACGTGGAGCCATAGAAATAGTAAATTGCCTGCTCTTGGCTATGTACCACAAATAAATTACACACTAAATTGTAGCTGAGGGGCTCTAATATAAAATGCTTGCCTGCCATTTAGAGCAGCTTTGGATTTAGTGTTGGTACAGTAGGAAGCTGAACTGAAGCTTCTTGTTAGTGGGCGGTTTGGTTCCTGATTTTAAAAAATATATATGCATTAGATGGGAAAAGGTGTCATTGTGAATTCCCATTAACTGCATTCATTCGGTGAAGAAAAAATACAACAGATTTTTAAATATAAAATTCAGTTATTGTAAATTCAACAGCAGCAAACAAGTGACTCTAAAAACATTCAAACACTGAATGAATGAAAAGAGCTTTGAGCATCTTTAAGGGTCAGCTACATATTATTGGCCTAATTTGACATTCCTTCTCTTATGAAAATTAAAACAACTATCGGTTCAAACTGTTTATGTTTGTAAAAACAGTCACCCTGTTTGAATTTTAGGCTTTTAGCTGGGATATAAGATTACCCATAGTGTGGGTGTTTGGAAGGAAACCAGGAGAAAGACTCCTCTCTATAAACAGAACATACAGCAGAGTTTAGGTTGGCAGAACTGAATCCAAATGCATCACTAGACCGTGTCACTTTGACCAGTTGGGACCAAAGAGATACTTTGCCATAATGCGCATGTATGGGAAAAACAAAAAAGTCAATCTGCACAGATGCTTAATATTTGTTATGGAGCCATAGCCATAGCAAACTTAGATTAAACAATTTACTCACACCAAAATATTCTTGAGTCAAATTTAAAGCGGAAGCACTTGGTCATGCAACAGGATAATATCCCAACACCAGAACTAATTTTTTACAACACACCAGCTGAAATAAAGAAACTCTTTCTAACAATGGACCAGACAACTTGCGGTCATACTGTAGCATCATCGTACTGCCACTTCAGAAGTACATCAATTACAGCAGCTCTCATTTTAAACCTTTAATCTCACAAAGACAGGGAAGTGCAGGAGAGCCCAAACGAGCAGAACATCCCAACCAACACAGCAGCACCATCAGTTTTGGCATTGTGAAGCCTTTCTGGCAGCGAGCATCAATTTCTCATCAGATAGAACATATGCCTGAAAATATTAATGAGCCAAAGCTATGTTGTGATGAAATGGTTTAAGATTCATAAGCAACAATATGAGAAGGCATATTGAAACAGCTAGTCTATATGTGCCAAGCTAATAAATCATCTTTTAGTTTTTGACAGACAGCTTTTTTTTGTTTTGCATTAATGTAGTTCTAATGACAGAGTGGAATATATGTTTCAGACACTTGAGCTTTAATTAAAAGAGTACCCAGAGAGAACTCATGTATGGACAACAGTGCTACAAATGTACCAGCTTGTG
Organism: Micropoecilia bifurca; assembly: GCA_903067075.1. Lineage (NCBI taxonomy): Eukaryota > Metazoa > Chordata > Actinopteri > Cyprinodontiformes > Poeciliidae > Micropoecilia > Micropoecilia bifurca. The sequence goes on along the minus strand of CAEGAF010056066.1, from coordinate 53,912 downwards.
GCCCTTTCAAATACTCTGCTGTTATGAAGATCAAAACACATTTATGTCTTTAATTTTTCTAACTAAATACAGACCAGATCACTGGCTTTGCATTTATAGTTTTATCTACTGAGAATGAGCAAAATGTTTAATGCAAAATAGTTTTTTTAATATAAATACCCTTAAACGTTTATGTCGTATTTTGAGTATTTCTTCGACTTAATCCTGCGGATTACTTATCTGCATATTTAGTATAGTTTATTATTTATTACTTTGCTATTGTCAGGAAATTGTCTAATCCTTTTAGGCCACAAATTGCCTCTTTGGAGCCAAATCTTCTGTGTTTTGTGTCTCTTTGCCGTTTTAAAGTTTTACATAGCCCATTTGAGAATATATTTGCAAAAACAAAAGCCACAAGACAAACCCAGATTATCTTTTGTTATTTATAACAAGGTCTCTGTGGTCCACATTGCGTCTATTCCTACATTCAATATATTGTCTTCAGCTCCAGTGGTCTGCTGATACTGTGCAGTTGGAAAAAGACTTGTTATTTTATCTTACTTCAGATGCATTTAGACCATGTTGTAGTTTCTGTATAAAGAAATTCTTTCCCTCCTAATAAGTTTCAAAAATATCAATAAATGTAAGCATATACAATCTTCTTTATTATTCTTTACTTCTGTATTCCTTTTTCTGCTGTCTTTAAATGTGTTTTTTTATATGCATTTCTTTATCACACTCCCGTGTTTCCTCAGCTCCACTTTAAAGCATTCTCTTCTATCATAATTGCTCTTATTGGATAACGGCTGAGATTACAGATGCATTTCTCTGAGAAAACATTAACATTTTGAGTGTGTGATGAGACTCTGTCTGCTGGGAAAGACAGTAGATTCATTTACATACGGTAATGGTACACCTGATTGTTTCTTTCAGAGAGCTGTAGCTGCAGCTCTGCTCTTGATTTAATGAGCCTCTGAGGCTGTGCAGGAAAACAGAGATGAGCTCTTGTTTCTTTGTCTCCATCTGACCCGGAGATGTCAGACATGTTTGCTTTTTTCCCCTCCCATCCACAATTTGTGGATGTAATGATTTCCCATTAAGTTTATCAGAACTGGAGCAATTCATCATCAAGTGTTACATCAGTGTATAAAAGCGAGGTGCATGTTTGTGTGCGGCGCTGCACGGCGAAGCATCAAACGTACAGGGAGATGGATCCTGCAGTGTTCTCCTCATTAAACGTCTAGCTTTTACTCTACCATGACACTCCAATCAGCCAAGCTAGGTCAACACACACCTAAAAAAAGAGGTCATCCTGACACAGCAGCCTGGATTTTACTGAATAAAATCGAAAGGACTCTTGTGAGAATTGAGCATCTCACACCTGAATTTCAGGTACCTAAACATCAGTCGTAAATTTGAGCTCCACTGCTATCTCTGATCTGTTGCTACTTTAATCTCTGTGCCTTCAAGAATTGAGTCTTTTCAAATCTTTAATTCATCTTTAGTTCTCTCTTGTTCTTATAAAACTTAAAAGTCTTTGAAAAAGTGAATGCAGACTAAGGGAATAACACCTTTTTTTTCCAAATTAGTGAAACTTCAGATTTTGGTAGATTTTTAACCACAGAGAGCTTCTTGTTCTCATTCAGTCATTTGGTTTTAGTTCAGCGAATGTAAGTTGATGTTTTCAGCTTTGAGACTGCTTTAGATCATGAATCTTGACCTGGAGCTGTTTTGCAACACAAGCAACCCAGAAGCTTTTCTCTTTTTTTTTTTACCAGGTTCTGTATTGATTAGAGATGCACTGATGAGAATGTTGATGACTTCCAACTCTGATTTTTTTTCATAGCTTCGACCTAGATTTCGGCCTACCACAGTTTCTCTGTTAGAGCCACAATGTAAAAGCCTTCCTGCTTCAACCAGGAGAAGCAACATTATATGTTGTAGTGCAAACATTGTGAAATAAGCTTTTGCTAGCGTTGACATATTAAACATCTTGTTAACATTTAGCATGGTTAACATAAAAAAACAGCAGCCTCTATGTGCGTGTTCATGATATTTAACTCAGATTTCCAAAAAATATCAACATGAGTGCTCAAATATATTAAATAGAGAAACTCTGCTGTACCCCGGTTAGCCTTCCTGTTATCAACTGATAGTTTTGTCTTCCCTAGCTGTCTCTGACAGTATTAATGAACTTCATGTGTCGTAGAAAATGCAGTTTCCTGTTTATTAGCTTCCTACATCTTTGTGCTTCCTCTGACTTCAAATTCAAAAGTACTTATAATAACTAATGTTTGGTGTTTTGTCCTCCAAAGTGTCACGCAAACTCAACAGTGAAAATTAGCTGATTCTGGTCAATACTCAACTTCTCTATATTCCAGAAAGATTTGATCTTCTTTCTCCCTTCAGGCTACAATCCCAGATTAACCCAGGCTGGCTTTGTTTGCTAATATATTAGCAGCTTCCCACAAAATGTACACTTTCTGTGCAAATTAATCACACAACCATCTTTAATAATCATTGTACTTTAGGACAGTTTACTTGACATAGAAACATTTTTTTTCCCAGATCTTCATTTTTGAAAGCAACATCTACTACAGGGCAACATTGGATACCCGATCAATCCGTCTGGTTTCAACCGGTAAAGACGGAGTCGTCTTTAATGGTCTGACTGACTGGCTGTATGAAGGTAAGGTATCAGTCTGTCAACAGTTTGGAGATTTTTGTGATATAAAAATATGCATTTTGTTATTTGGCATCTTGGACACAAGTTTCTATTTTTTCAAAATATTCACTGTAGCCTCAACACTTGCAAAGATGTCACTTTTCAAAATGGGATTGAAAAGAAAAAATGCCATTCAGATTTGGCAGATGTACAAAGACATCACGACTTGCACAAAGTTGTTCACACATACTGTACAGTAAGAACAATGATTAAAAGGTTTTCATCAAAAGTGAATTATTTGTCAGGAGTTAAGGCAGATTCAGTGTGGTTTTACCATACCAAAATTTGTCAGATTTTACAGGCAAAAAGCAAATCGGACAAAGTTATACTCACGTTTGTCATGACATTCCACTGTCAAAGAAAATACATTTCCCTTCAAACACAGGTTTAACTGTAAAACTTATGAAAGGTGAGTTAACCAAGAAAAATGTTATATAAAGGTATATAGGGTTAGTCATATAGCCTGCAAGCAGCAGGCTATATGACTAACTATGCTGCCTGAGGTGCGTTCAAGTGCAATAGGAAATACTCACTGCTCACGTCAAATATGTAGTACTAATAAAAAAAACAACTATTTGACATAACAAATAATGACTGATTGGTGAAATTAAAAACTTAAGTAATATAATTAACCTGTTACACTAGCGTAATACTTTTAAATACAGCACTTGGTTTCACTCTCAGTTTGGTTAAATTCAGGTATTTAAAACTATGTTGTGAGTTATTAAAGGCAGTACCCTGTCAAAGTATTCATTTCACTTGAACACTTTATGACTTTGTCAGAAAATAATGAAAATTGAATTTATGTTCATGGGATTTATTTAATTTTCAGTTCAAAACTTGAATAATAGATGTGGAACTCCATAATTACAGAATATTAATTAATTAAAGAGAATACAAAGGCATGAAATAGATGAAATATAAAAGAATACAGATATATTTTGAATAGATACCAAAAACTTATACTTTAATGTGAAGTAAAAAGAAAAGAATCACTTTTTACATTTTACATATAATAAGAATCTATATTTTGCATATTTTTAAAAGTGCTCCTGTCACACATACCCCTAAATAGCATGCAGTGTTTTAGAAGAGCAGTAGTAGAACTATTAATTTAACTTTGTATAGAAACTCCTCAAGTTGTGTAATAAGTTTATTCAGCTTATGGAGTTTTTTTTTTTAAATTTCTTTCACAGTATTTGTGAAATCTTTGCTCTTGTTCCTGTTCCATAATTCATATGTGAGCCAGTCTGCTGTCAAAATATTCCCATCCATTTCAGCTCAGCAAAGTGGGCAAACTATGAGAAAATTGAACAATGTAGCATTTGGAGCTGCTGCCATACAAATCCTACTCAGCAACCACCGCTTTCTTCATCTGCTTCGAGTGCTGAATGATTACAATCACTGGGGCTCCTCCAGTGGAAACAGAAACCTGTTTGTCCATAATCTGCATCCTTGTTGACATGTGCTGTATTTACCCAACAACATTTGAAACAAATTTTTAATTGAGGCTTTGGATTCGTGCCTCTACCCACAGCAGCAGCTTCTCCCTGAGGTGAACGGTGTGCTGTGTGTGTATGGTTTGATCTGAAGCTGCACAGCTGGCTACATTTCAGTGCGCCTCCTTCCCTTTACCTCCCTTCACTTGTCTTTGTGTTCAAGCACTTTTAATTAATTCATGTGCACAGTGCCACAATCTCATCCAACAGATGTTAAAAAGCCAGCAAACTTGTAATTTAACGTGAGACATTTTCTGATTACAGCATATGTGGGACAGACGTTCTAATTACAAGCCCCTTTGATGGCGCTTTCTTTACAAATGCACTGAGAATAGTAATTCCGTTTAATTCGTTTCTAATAAAGTTCACGCGCCTTTTGTTCCGAGTTCTCAATCCAGAATTATTAACTTGTAGTTGATTTCGAAGCAATTTGGGATGATGACTGTGAGGATAATGTGATTGTAAATTGCAGTTATTTTGAAGAAAACTTTGTTACAGTGCATGGACTTGAGGGAAGACTAAATTAGATTATTTCTTTCATTAGATTATGTCTGTTTCAGACAACACAACATGACAGATGTAATCTATATTCTGAGCTAAGGAAAGATTTGGCTTCTTGGCTTCTGCTGCGTTTTATCACAAGTATTTTTAACTTGAAAATAGCTAATTTACTTTTATATTTACACTTTTATTTTTTTTCTATGTATAGCTTTACTTGGGTCAGTCAATACCTGTAAAAAGTTAGTACTGATTTAGGATAAAGTTACCTTGAATGCACAGATGGAAGGCTTATTGACAACCAAGAAGGTCTTTAGAAATATCATAACATAGAATGTAACAAATATAAGACATTTTAGAGATAAAGAGGAGACACAACACAATCACTTTGAAAAACATAGAAAATTACATAAAGCTGTAAAAGAAATTGCCAGCGGCTAACATTAGCCGAAAAAAATACAAAACCGGGATAAAATCTTCAAACATATATGCCCAAAATGCATGCTTTTATTACTTACTACATAATCAGTGCTACAGTTTCATTACTTCTCTTTTGATAAAACTACTTGTTAAAAAAACGTAGTATTATTATGGACGTCCCAATCAATTCCTTTGTCCCGGATAATAATTTGAATCAGCTGAGTTTGGGTATTTTTAGATATCATGTCTCAGTACCAAGTGGTACCAACAATGTTCTCACATTGTTGTTTGTTTTGGTTGAATTCCAGGTTATTGTTTGAGAGCAAAACACAGAAAATGTTCTTCTGCTTCACAAACTTTGCTTTGTACATCATAAAACAAAAATAATAACTAGTGTTTCAGCTGCTCTTTGTGCAGTTCTCCCCTGCAGAAATAGCCGGCAGAAAAATATCTTAGCTCATAGAACAGAACCACTCACATCATAAAAACAGGCAGAGACCTGCATCAGCCAATATATTCTCTCTTTCATTGTAAACATCAGACCTAAGTGTAAAAACACTTTGTTTGAGGAAACAAATAAATGGGAAAATGCTTTTAATGACCAGTCACACTTACAAATGTACAAAAAGCTCCACTATGGATGAGGGTGACATGCAATCCCTATCATTCATTATATATCCAGAGTTGAGTTTAGTCTGGGTCTCTGATATGGATCATTTTTTTAAAACTATGCTTTGGACAGCCAAAAAAAAGGTTTGAAAAGCAAGTTTTGAAATTACAGAATATCATGCTGATATTTAAAGAGAAAATGCAATTTACATGCTTGGAATTGCTCTTTGATGTCTGACATCTTTGTCGTGTCGGCTACATTTTTCTGTTTCAACATCTGCCTTCAAGCAAAGAGTTTACACATGATCTCTTGGGAACAGTGCTCAGCCAACTCTAATCTGTAAGCCTTTGATGTGATTAGTGTTAGTAATTAGTCCTCAGTTGTCAAAACAGAAATCATACAAACTAAACATGACTTACGCTCATGACTGATGGATGAACACCACTAAATTCAGAGAATGGGACCTGAAAAGGCATCTTGAGGAGGTGGTGCGTCTGCATAATATTCTTTAAAGATCTGAACTGAGAGGCTCATTTAAAAAAAAAAAAATACAAAAAAAGTTTGAAAAGCTGTTTTCTTCTCTGCTGTCTGAGGCTGTCATGTAAAAGAGGAAGAGCAACACCATCGGATGCACTGCAAACGCCTGAAGTGAGCATATTACAGGGTGTGTTAGGTTCAAAACGTACAGTCTAATTCAACGGCAGCCAAAGAATAATGACTAACATTAATCACATTATTCATGCACTGCTTTGTGCTCAGATGGTGTAGAAAGAGCTTATTTCAGCCACTAGCCTTGAAATTCCTTCTGCACTCCAACAAGCTCCACTCGACCTTAGAGTTAGAAATCTATTAAACGTACTCAGTGCTCAATGTTTTCCTGAGTCCACTCTGACCTCACATTTGGAGCAGTGTCAGAAATAATTATAGACTGATGACAAACATGACCACGCTGCTCACCAAGGCTGATCCAATCTTTTTTTTTTACTGAGAGAAGGTTGTCGTTTGGAGCTGCACATGTGAGTGATGTAGTCTGTTCTGTAGTCAAAGTGCTTTTAAAAGAGTTCTTCTGCCCCCTGCTGGAGGGACTGTTGCACATTGAGTAATGTAGTAATGTAGTATTTTGTAAAGGGATTTAGTTAATTTAATATTTTTTAAGCTTTATCTGAAAACTGATCCAATAATCATAAAATAGCAGAACATTTTGAAACTATAATTTGCTTATTTGGACTGGCTTTATAGAGGGAACGTTTTATTTCATTTTTGTTGAAAGTTTATTTGTAATTTAAAGAATGGTTGAAAATTTGATTTATCTTATAGAATTTCTAGTGTTACATACATTTTTCAAAACAATATAGGTTCTGTTTCCACTGGCATTTAAATTAAACTGCTGGGCTGCAATATTAATGCAATTAATATCACCAAGTTTTGTGTAGTTCTTGCTTGTTTCAGCATTTATTCTTATGAGATGGTTACATCTCCTGATGTCTACATTTTAGAAGAATGCTTTAAAAACTATGTCAATTTATCAGAACTTGTTAATTCTGTGATCATATGTTTTGTTTTAGACAAATATGTCACTTTTGATAAATACAAATGTTCTAAGTGAGTGCCTTTTCTCAACTTTTCCAAAACGTTTGCGGTATCCCAAACAAAAAACTAAAAAAAAAAAAAAACTTGTATACGGTATTCCTTGACACTCTCTATTCTTGTTTTAACAGAGGAGATCCTGCAGACCCACATTGCCCACTGGTGGTCTCCAGACGGACTCCGTTTGGCCTACATGACCATCAATGATACCCTGGTGCCAAAAATGGAAGTTCCATATTTCACTGGCACACCATATCCTGGCAGCCAGGACTATCATTACCCGAAGGTCAGACTGGGGCACAAACCATCACGACTGTAATACAGTTCAGCAAACTCAGGGTGGATTTAATTGATTTGCTTTGAATAAATGCATGAGATGAAGGGGAAGTCAAAGGGGGCAACTTGTAGCTGCAGTGAGGATCCTCCAGAGATGCAAACCTGCAGCATGACTTTAACAAGCAACAAACAAGCACGCCGTCTCAGACTAGAGACACATGCAAGTGAAAGGGGCTTTCATGGTGTGATAAAAGGTGTTACTTTGAATCCCTTTGGTTCAGGAAGTGAAAGTCCTACCCATCTTTTTTTCTTGTTTTTTTCTTGACGTCTGACACCTCATGAAACTCTCTGATGAATACTCAGGGTGAATGTGTAAAACTGAATTTACACATTCAGCTTACAGTGTGAGTTAAACTTCACATGAGGGAGCAATTAAATGTCTTAGGAACAAACTGTCTCCTTGGTTTTCAGTTTTCTAATATTCATTGTAGCTCTTTAGGTAAGTGATGGGTATGACGGAAAATTCTGATCAGCTGGAGGGAAAATCAACTGTTTTTGCAAAAATCAAAGTGAAAATCATATCTTGAAGAAGTTTTTTTTGCTTAAAGAGATGACATTTCTTTTTTGTTAAATCTTACAGTATGCCGTACGTCAGAAATGTCTGTCGCAGGTCTTTCCACGAGTGGTTTAACAAGTTTTTCTCATTAATCCAACCATTTTCTCTCCTTAATTTGCCTGTGTCTCTCATCATTTTGTCCATAATATTAAAACATAAATACATTACTAAATACAGGACACCATTCTGATGTTTAAACACATGTCTCTGGTTTTCGTCTCAGGCTGGAGAAGAGAATCCTGTAGTTCACCTGTCTGTGGTGAGCCTCCATGGTCCTCTGCACACAGTGGTGATGAAGAAACCCGACGACCCTCGGATAGGGTAAGTGACAGAAGGGCAACGCCTCTGTGTTTGTGACACAACAAGTGACTACTATCGAAGTAGTTTGTTAGAAGTGACGGAGGCTGTCAAAGGTGTGACATGTTATTTTCCAGGAAGGAATATTATATCACCATGGTGAAGTGGGCCACCAACACCAAGTTGGCTGTTAACTGGCTGAACAGAGCCCAGAACAACTCCATCCTCACGTTGTGTGAGACCACCACCGGAGTCTGCATCAAGGTGACGCAAACTGTGACACATTTCTGCTGCCACTTATGTTCCGTTATCATATTTCGCTGCTTGTATTGGCAGTTTATTCCTTCTCCATGTCTTCTTCTCTTTTGGTGCTGTAGTTCATTTTAAATAAAAACCTCACACACTATTCTGTTTAGAAACAGTCATCCGCTTGAGGTTTTTTATTCAGTAATTTGGCCTAGAAATGAATGAAACACCATCCGGTCCAACACAAATATCTCTCTAAAAAGACACCAAAGTCAGGTTGTATGTCCTTTTCTTGAACCCTCAAACAAAATTAAAAGTAAAGTATGGTAATGTTTGAAATATTTAACAGACAAGAAAAATCCAAACATCATATCCTCACTGCAAATCTTGTAAAGATTACATATCAAATGCTCAAATTTTGAAATATTTCATATGCTGCTTTTGACACAGTTAGCAATTGCTATGAATGTCCTGTTTGCAGACTATTTTTCACAACAGAGTGTGTAATATACATGTATATTAATATACACTTATTTTTCTTGTCATTAAGTTGGATACTGTTATTTTTGGCAGTAATATCAGCATCCCATAGAAAAACGTTTTTCTTTATTTTAAAACCCAAAAATACAAGTCAATTGGAAATTCTTTAAAGATGAGAATAATATCCCTGCAGATATTTATCAAAAATTATAAGTTGTCTTTCTGATTTGTTTTTTTTTTTTTTCCAAAAGCTTATGTTGCATTTGTGACTTTACTAGTTTTATTTTGTTTTAGTGAGGGCATTCATTGCCCTTATGATTGTAAGGATTGCAAACCCCTGGACTAAGAAAAGCAACATATTATTTCTACGTTTTTCTTGAATCACAATTCAGCTTCCTATTCAAATGATCTCCCCATGGCTCTTTGTAAAGAGGTGAATGACTAACATATTTTTATTTTCACTCCTGGTTGTTCCAATCAGGGTTGGACAGGTTTTTGTGATGCAGTTTTATGTTCTGACATTGTTATTCTTTCCAGAAACATGAAGACGAGAGTAACAGCTGGCTGCATCGACAGGTATGTGAAGGGCAAAACCCCCTCCTGCTCCGCACCAAAGTAGTTGGTTATGAAATGCTCCCTGTGTTTATCTGAAGAAGTACAGAGATATTAAATTCAGAGCAAATGTTTTTTTTTCTCACCTGCGCAGAATGAACCTCCGCTGTTTTCTAAAGATGGACACAAGTTTTTCTTCACCAGGGCAATCCCTCAGGGAGGGAGAGGGAAATTTTTCCACATCTCTGTTTCCACCTCTTTGGTAAAAGTGCAGGCATGACTCTGATCTTTCTTTCTTTTTTTTTTTTTTTTTAAATACGTGAGGTTCAAGAAAATCATTTTCAGTGTGTTGTTATCGTTTAGCCTAACACCAGCACAGACATCCTTCATTCTCTAACGTCTGGAAACTGGGACGTCACAAGCATCTTGGCCTACAGTCACGAAAAGAACCTCATGTAAGTAATACCTCTGCACACGCGAGAGCGCTCGTTCTTCAAACCCACAGTTTCTTGACGTCTTGATGATTTTCAGATATTTTCTGAGCACAGAAGACGACCCAAAGCGACGGCACCTGTACAGGTAAGGTTCTCGTAAAAGTCGCCTGGCTGCTTTTTGGGGTTTCTGGAGAGCTTTGGAGGACCATATTAACACCGTGTCATCCCACAGCTCCGACACGATCGCCCCCTTCAACCGCTGCTGCCTGTCCTGTGAATTCAAGTGTGGTTATGTGGACGTTTCATTCAGCCATAACATGGAGTACTTCTTGCTCAGCTGCAAAGGTGGGAAACATCTACATTCAACCTTCACCCTGCAGTGTTTCTGGTAGAGAAAATCCACAGGATTAAATCTGTATTAAGTGGAAAGCTTGATAGATTTTATTTTTTTTATTGGGGTCAGACTGATGATTAAAATCAAACAGGTTGTAAAAAGATAAGGTTAAGCTACTTACCGACTGAAAAGAGTGAATTATCTAATTCTGTGACATCTCTGACATTAGCATCGCCGATGACGATCACTATGTGGGTGTGTCTTAATAGACAAGACGATAAGTGTCAAAGTATGTTGCTTTTCATAATAAATGAATTTATATACTTTGTTGACCAATTGTCTCACTCATTATTCAGGTCCAGATATTCCAAGTGTGGCTGTTTACAGAACAAGAGACAAAGAGAGTAAGTTTGTGATTTTCGGAGACAATGGCTCAACTCATTTTAGTTCCCAGCCAACATTGACATATTAGGGCTTCTGTTTGTAGGAAATCAGCTGAAAAATTATCTCCAGATGAAATTGTTCACAGTTTGCATGATAATTATTGGCTAATTACCTCTAAAGGGTTGATGACAGCTCTGTGTAAAAAATGGTATCACAATGGACCATAGATTTGTTGCCTATTTTGAACTGATTCAGTAATTACCTATTTAAGATCCCACAAACAGTACCTTGCAAAAAGATTAATACCACTTAAAGTCTTTTGTATTTTGTGACATTACAGCCACAAATCGTAATAGATTTTATTAGAACTTTACGTGAACGAAATACGCAAAGTAGTGCATAATTGCTGAATTCTTTGTGAGGATGTCTCTACAAGCTTTGTAAAACTAGAGAGTGAAATTTGTGTCCTTCTCACCTTGCAAAAAATAGCAAGATAAAATCCACTAGTTCAATCATAGTAGATGGAAAATGTTGCCTCAGACTCTCACTTGGATTCATTGCTGGGCTTTCTTGCAACATTTCAATAATCCTGCCAATCCTCCAAAGAAGTCATATCGTCAGAGTCCACCAGTCAACGATGTCATTTTGAAAGATTTTCACACCTGAGCTCTGGATTTTTGCAGCTCCTCCAGAATGACCACAGACCTCATGGCTGCTTCTCTGAGTAATGCTCTCCTTGCTTTGCTCATTTTAGGCTTGTTCTGCCACTCATACTGAATAAGACTTAACATTGTGCTCTTCGTGATTTTGTTTGTTTACGCAGCAAAACCCAGAATGCCTCCTCTGAACAATTGAATTTATGTTATTAAACAACAGACAGATTGGCTGGTCTAGATATCAGAGTAAAGGTGGCTATATATAAATGCATTGCACAGCTTTCAGTTTTTATTTGTTAAAAAAATGAACCCTTATGTCGTTTACTTCCTCTTTACAATTACACACTAGTTTGTGTTGAAGTCTGGTGCTTTTATGTTACAGAACAGGAAGAATGAAAGGGCTGTAAGTTACCAGGTACTGTAGGAGGCCCAGCCTCATGGTTCCTTTAGGCTGATCCAATAAAGGACCATTTGGGGCAAAATTCATTGAGCAGTCATCCTGCTTCAGCAGAACCTCCACTTGAGCTCCATACTGGCTGGATTACACTTACTGAGAGCATCTGACTGACTGTTGTCTTGATCTGCAGAGGTGTTCGACGTGGAGACAAACAAGAGACTAAATGACACGTACAACAACATGCAGATGCCTAAAGTGGAGAATAAGACCATCACCATCGACGATTACAGTACGTGACCCTGTACACAATATGTGTGTGTGGTCATTTCATGGGACCCCCACTGACCGTGTCCTTCCTCTTGTAGCTCTGACGATGCAGATTCTAAAGCCAGCAGGTTTTACAAACACGGCCCACTACCCTCTACTGCTGATAGTGTGAGTGTGACTTCACACCATCTATCTAGAAATGGATAGTGTGTTCTAAAAGTGGTCTGCTTTGTGCATTTTTCCAGCTCCATCAATGCATGTAAAAGGTGTTACTGTGTTACAGGGCCTACACCAATGAGAGCCTTTTGCCTTTGGAAAAGGCAAAAATCTAGTCTGTGTAAAATATTTCGCTTCTTTCTCAAGGTTATCCTCTTTCTCTTGATGAAATAAAAAAAAGTCTCCCTTGAAAGTGGATACATAGAAATGAGCCAGTTTAATTGGCACTTTTCAAAGTACGAGAACTGACTCAAATTTCACTGAAGTTCAAGTTGCACTTAGGGAAAATGATTTTTAAAAGCTTAAGGGTTTTACAGAGATGAGAGCTATAATAAATAATCTTAGATACAATCTAAGATAGACGTTATGAAATTTCTTCTACACAAAGCAAACCGCGATGCTTGAAAAAGGAAATGTGAAGAAGATCTAATTCTAGATATCCAATATACATACAAAATTACAGATAAACACAATGCAGGGTATTAAAAAACATTATCTCCATCCCGCACCGACGTAACTATGGTTATTTAATTGAATATCTGGACGAATACGTTTAAAGAAAAATAGCCTGAGAACCTGAGATTTTTATAAAGAGGCAAGTGAGAACATGGATTTTGAGAATAACCAAATGCTGTCTGTCAGTTTCAGGGCCCTTACAAAACATTAAAAGGAGAGATTAGGGTTTTTCCAGCCTCTCTTGTTCTGTTAAAAGCAGTTAATATCTCATCTGCAGCAGATTATTCTTATAGCATCTTTATTTAGCATAAAACCAAATTAGCTGATTCTGGAGGCTTAACCTTACAGCTAGTCCAAGAGAGACAAAGGTTCAAAGCAGGCTTCTAGTGTCTTAAAATAACTCCTATCCCAAAGTCATCATGGCAAAATTGACTTTTTTGAGTATTATATCATGTCTTCATTAAAACATACCTGGAGTTGCTTTGATTCTCCCGTGTATTGTGCCTATTTACCCAAAGCTCCTTCTTGGAGCTGCAGCCACCAGCCTCATTCATTTCAACAACACAGAAAGACACAATAGGAACGGAAAACAATCCTCTGGCGTCGGCATCCTTCACATCTGACACTGTAGAATAAACAACATAATCCTCAGATTAACAGTCAGTGTGCAACTGAAAAATCTTATCAATAATTACCCGATAATATTACTTGATCTCACCGCACACTTGGCTGTCTGCACTAAAGAAGATTTCCACACTGCATGCTAGTTTGACCTAGTGGTTAATTGGGCTAATATTTATTTGACTACTTAAGGTAGTCAAATAATGTAATAATGTAAACCTAGAAAAATAACAAATAAAAACCATGTATGTTTTATGATATATTTCCTCACAGTGATGGCACACCTGGTGGGCAGATGGTGACGGAGCAGTTCCGGGTGGACTGGGCCACGGTCCTCGTCAGTAGCTTCAGCACCATCATCATCCGCTTCGATGGCCATGGCAGCGGTTTCCAGGGCACCAACCTGCTCCACAAGGTCCGCAGGAGGCTGGGGAAGCTGGAGGAGAGGGACCAGCTGGACGCACTCAGGTGAAACCTTTCACACTACAAAGTGTGTGAGTGGCCGCTTCTCAAGGGCCTGGCTGTTTTCAAGCTCTCTTCGTTATCTTTCTTTCTTTTTCTTTTATTCATTGCAGGTTCATATCCAAAGAGCCTTACATCGATAAGAATCGAATGGGAGTTTACGGGAAGGTAAGAGAGGAATGGCATTCATGTTGAATGGCATCTTCACTCCAGTTGGCCTCCGCTTTCATCCAACTAAAGAGCTTGCTCTGCGGATCCGTGTTTCTGTTTGTCCTTCTCTTCTCAGGCCTACGGCGGATACTTGGCCACAATGCTTCTGAGCTCTGAAGAGTTTACGCAGCTGAAATGCGGAGCGGCCGTCTCACCTATCACGGATTTTGAGCTTTACGGTAAAATTTTCCAGGGGGGTTTTAAGAGCAAGGGCCTGGCTATTTTCACATTGACTTAACCTTGAAAGAGATTTGATGCTTCTTGAACAATTTCACATCCTGTCGGTATTGTATCCACACTTGATAGTCCGACAAGTAGCCGAGTAGTAGAGGACGATGTATGAAATATGATTTTACCATTTTACAAGGCTTTTTAAATATGTGGAAAGAAATTAATTTAATGTGGAAAAAAGCATTTGATTTACCTGAAAAATTCTCAAGGACAAGCTCTGATAATACAGAAAAGATTTGTGGTCTCTATGGATTTAAATTCATCACGGTCTATAAAACCACATTTTGTCAAAAAAAAAAAAAAAAAATTCAGAGATTTATATTCTTCTCCTTGCACTTTAAAATTATACCCTATTTTGTGTTGGTCTGTCCAATGAATTCTCTATAAAACAAATATCATTCTGATAAACTACCAGAATGTGAAAAAGTTCTAAGGTGTTATTATTTTGTTTTTCCATCTAATTTCTCTCCTCCCCCCCCCCAACATTGCAGCATCTGCGTTTTCAGAGCGATACCTTGGTCCCAAGACAGATTCCAGAGTTTATACGGTGACGTGTTTTAATATTTACTAACCAAATTTTACCATGCAAGTTAACATTCAATACCGATTGAACTTCAGATACATTTTCCTTTTTCTCTCCTCTAGATGGCTAATTTGGCTCACAGAGCGGGGCGGTTGCTGGAGAAACAGTTCTTAATAATTCACCCGACAGCTGATGGTATCATATTCATAATTATGTGTTTATTATTTAACGTTACAACGTTCCTCAGTCTCATGTGTGTCTTCGCTCTCGTTCTCTCCACCAACGCAGAAAAGGTTCACTTCCAGCACACAGCAAAATTCATCAACCATTTAATCAGCGAGAAGGCCAATTACACTCTACAGGTGAGCTTCTGTTACTGTAACTATTTGTTTTTTATGAAAACGTTTGTTGTGACAATTTAACAGTGTCTTATCGGCCAAAATGAATTTAAAGATGATTATTTTCCAGTTAAAAATCACCTACTTGTAATTATGCTGCACGTTTGACTCATTGTTTTTGTGTGTCTGAGACAAACGATTGTTTTCTTTGGCCACGTTATTCTAACTACATGGATTTGAGTTGGTTTTATTGAATTTGTAGGTGTCTCAAAAGTTTTAATCTTGAATATTTGGTGACAAAAAGGTGATGTTAATCTCTCAGTTAGCTAAGAGATTAGTTTTAACGTTTTTATAACCATTTCCTGATGGAGTGCCCCAGTTTCAATGTAGACTTAAGAAAATGCAGCTGCAATTGTTTGATCTCTGGTCCTTCCTGTCTTAAAACAGTTTTTGATGGCAGGCTTGTGTATTACTATTTCGGAATATCTTGCAAAATGTATTTCTGGTGACATTAACAAAATGGGAATACATTAAAATGACTTGTTTGTAAATGTTTACTGATTTTGAAGTCTCCAGATTTGACTCCCAGCAATCCTTGCTTTTTCTACTGTACGCTGAATCACTGCTTAAGTTTAAATAATTTTCCTATTCCTTTTTCACAGATCTACCCGGACGAAGGCCACTTCCTGCACAGCGAAGGCACACAGCAGCACCTGAGTCAGTCCCTTGTCAACTTCTTTGAGGAGTGTTTCCGGGAGCCAGAGACACCCAAGGGTGACGGCCAGGATGAGGTCGAGGAAGACAGTTAAACCTGGGCCCGCCAGGCAGCCGTGGCCACCTCCTCAATCACAGCACAATATGCAACAAATCTCTCTAACCTAAAGTCTACGCCGCCTGCCGTCCAATCTGATTTTAGCTCGATTCTGAAGCACCTGCATGTGCAAACAGGGCGTCGGGTCCGATCCCCCTCTTGCTCGACTCACGCTGGCTACTGTTGAAGAAACCGGTCAGTCAGAGGCTGAATAAAACTCCGCTAAGAGCAGCTGTTATCTCTCTCCGAAAAGCTGGACCAGTACCCCCTCTGGTGGACAAACAGAGGATCGACAACCCAAACAGGCAGGCTAAAACTAGTGCTTTGCAGATTATTCCCATGAGGAGATATAACTCTATGATGGCTGCCAGTTTGCGATAATCTTGCCAACTAACTAAAATTATTGTGTTCCTGGTTATTCAGAGTTGTTTTTTCAGATTCTGTTTAGTGTCTTACTGTGTGTAAGTGGATGCATCAGTCCATAGTGGCTTTAGAAGATGAAGGCACAACATTTAAAGCTGTTACGCTCAAAGATTGTATAAATAATGAAGTTTTAATAATTTCTTTGTGCCCACATTTCTCTATAGAGCTCCTGTTTTTGTCACTGTGCCTTATTGTGGGGAAGATGTTCACGTTAGGATCCCACACGACACTATGAAATGAGGAAACATGGTCCGAACAGAGACGTCTATGGATTTTAACTTTTTTTTTTGTTTTGTTTTCTTACAATACATCGGAAAGAGCTCCATATAAAATAAACAGACAATATATTACAATCCCACATATGTAACCATTACTTGGTTTGCAGTAATGTAATTTTCTGGGTTTAGTAAGTTCTTTGCTGTATGTTCTACCAAGTCTTTTCTCCTCACTTTGTTTGTATTGTCTGTGGTTTCCAGTCAGCTGCTGTATAAAGTGTATAAAACTGACAGTCTCCATGTTATATGTTCAACTTGTATATAAAGCATTTTGAAATGTATTTTGTCTTAAATTTGTTTCCTAAATCTAAACCAACAGACTAACGTGTACAGCAAGAAGTAACCATATTGCATATATCAGTCACTTAAAATGAACTTCCCTGTTAGCTACCCCAAATAAAAGAAAAAGTTGAATTTTTGGAGACTTCAGAATGTTTTTGAATTTGACACATTTAGAAAAAGCAGGAAGTACTTAAAGAAACAGGCCAATTTCAGGCATCAAATTTATTTTATGTCTGATATATTAAGTATTTTTATACAAACCAAAGGTAACAGTTACTGATTAAGCTACAAAATGCCTGGAAAGCTTATAGTACATCCTACAAGCTTCTTGCACGATTAAGGCCTACAATTGAATATAGATTCAAAAGGTTTTATAAATCATCACATTGTTTTTCTTTCAAATAGTGTCCCAACTTCAATACAATTGGGGATGTATCAATGTCATAATTCAAGTTAATTTAAATTGGTTAATTTCCCTGGTACTGGTCCACTTTTTAAAATAAAGTCATCTTTTATATCAAATATTCATATATCATCAATTAGGTTTCCATGTATATTTTTATACTAAGAAAGGACAAACAAAAAAATATATAAAAATACTGCACACTTGAATTTCTACCATAAAATTTATTTCCAGTGTTTCAGGAGTCTGTGCACATTCTTCACAATCTGAGGAACATCATATACATACAAATAACCCCACTCAATGAAATATCCCTCCTCCGTCTCCCCATAGCGAACGTCTCTGCACAGAGGAGTACCAAACTGCCAACAACACCCACCATCGTCATCGTTTTACAATACTCTACTTGAATCCTGTGATCTGATGGAGATGCAAAGTAAAGCAGCTAAAACATGGCATATTTGTACATTTAAATTACTCTCTTAATTTTCACAATGAACATTTAAAATTCAAGTGCCGTTAAAAACCAAGAGATGAAAAACGAGAGGGTGTATAAAACCTTTAAGACGAGAGTGGAATGCCTAAAGAATGGAAGCTCGGCATTTTTTCGTTACCAGCAGAATGACTGAATCGATAAAAAAAGAAAAGGAAAACAAAAAGTCATTCACAGCAACATCTTCAACAAAGACAGTATGGCACCCTTAACATTTCAATGTGAGGCACTTTCTTTTTGTAATTAAACGTTTCTTTTCCTGATTGATCCTCAGAACTTTTCATTTCATTCCACTGCCGCCCACTGAGAGATGTGTGACCCATTAAATCCATCGAGTCTAAAAGCACAGCTCAACACGAGCATCGAAGGGATGTTTGCTGCTTCTTTTTCAACCACACAGCAGGAATGAACATGAACCGTATCAACTATTTGCATAAGTCCAGTGTCTTCTGGTCACCTTTATACCCTTGGAAAGGCCCCTTTGACAGCAGAGAGCTTGTAGGCAGTCAGTCGCGCACAGGCTGTACCAAAAAAACACTCTTCAAGTACACAGAAAAATAAGAATATGTACACTTTAGAATGAAAACAAGCATGTAAAGCTTTTAGTCAGTATTACAGCAAGCATGTCTGTACATTCTTCATTTGGTTACCGACAGCCTCGCTGACTTTAAACATTGTAACTTTCTTAACACAAAAATAGTTCCTCTGCGATACTAAAAATCTGTACTTTTCTTTTTTTTAAACTACTTCCTATTATTCTAAGTCGGATCCTCCTTATAGCCTTTCAACTGCACCTTATAACGTTCACTCATCCTTCAACATACTTCACTAGCTCATCGCTTCATTAGCAACAGGTCCTTTTTTTTTTGACTTATTTTGTCATTAAAAAATGAGAAAATTAAAAAGATATAAACATTTGTCCCATGCCTTGTTCAGAGGTTAGATAAATGGTTCATCTGTTTTTATAACCGCACTCACACCTGGTAAAAGACACACTCCAGACAACGTTTGTAAACATGCTCATTCACCAACATTGGTCACGTGACAGAGAATATAGAGACAGGAATACGCTTCACACACACGCACGCACACACACAGACACACCTGTCACAGGTACTGGTAGAAGCGCGAATGGACCACCTGGGAACTGGTGAGTTTATGTGGGTGAGCAGTGGCGGACAGGCTCAGATTTTTGCTCTGTGAGATTTCTCCGTTTAGCGCCTCAGCGGGGCCGCGCGCCAGCTCGGAGGAGGACGAGGCGCCGGAGTTCTGGGAGTTTGAGCCGCACAGCGCCCCGAGCTGCTCTGAGAGGTCCAGGCTGACCTCTGGGTTGCTGGTGCGGTGGCGCTCGCGGGCAATCCAATCCCCGATGGAGAAGTCCTGAGAGCTGCACTTTGGTTTGAGCCGATCTACGGCCGACAGCTCCGAGCGCGAGCCGACCGGCTGCGACCAGTCCCCCAAAACGGACAGCTCTGCGAAGTCTCTCTGCCCGCCCATCGTGTGTCTGCGCCTGATGTTCTTTTTCTTACTGCGCCTCTCTGGGGATCGGCTCCTCTGGCTGCCCACGCCGAACATGTCGTCCACGGACATTCGCAGGCGGACCTTCAGTCGGTCGGTTATCTTCAGCTTCCACGCCGGCTCTGTTTTATCCAGCTCGCTCCGTGACGACGAGCTGAGACTCCCGCTGGATCGACCTTTCGCCGAACACACGGCCTGCGACAACCTGTTGGGATCTTTGTCGTCCAGAGAGGTCTCGCTTTCCGTTTTCTGCTTGCTGGACTTCTTCCTGGACAGCGTGTCGCACTCGATGAGCCTGTGCGACGGCAGCGGCCGGGTGGACTCCGGGAGTTCGCTCCTCTCCGCTTTCCCGACGGTGAACACAGACAGGTCGCTCTCGCTGTCCGTCTCCACGGGCCGGCCCTCGCTGATGAGCTCGCTCCGCTCGTCGTCGGCGTCTTCGCCTCCTCTGCTCTCGGACACAGACTGCACTTCGGGACTGAGCGTGCAGGTCTCGGCTCCGGTGAGGAACGTCATGGAGGACGTGGTGGAGTAGTCCGAGGTGATGGAGCAGACCTCGGCTCCCGGCCCGCCGGGGCAAGCGTCCACGCCCAGAACCGCGGTCTTGTTCCTCCTCACTCTGGGCACCGAGGCCTGAGAGCTGGTGCTGTTCATCGTACCGAGGTCCGACACGGTGTCGTCGTAGTTGGAGGGCGGGTCTGACAGAGACGACTGATGCGTTACCGCCATGCGGTAGTTGAGGTTTGGGGAACTGGACGGTGAGGCGTACGGAGGCATCTGATGGCCGGAGGGAATGTGCTCTCCAGGGAGGGAGGCGACCGACTCTGATTCTTTCCTGATGGTTTCCTCTGAGCTGTTCCCGCGCTCGTCTTTCTCGTCGCCTTCGTCCGTCTGGCCGCTGTCCTCCGCCTGGCTGGCCTGGGACCACAGAGGCCGCTGACCCTCCTCTGGGAGCTCCTTTTTGTTGAAACCAGAGTCCAGGTCATCGTCTGAACTGCTGAGTTGAGATTTTTCTTTATTCTTCTTGCGTTTCCGGTTGGCAAAGATTGAGGAGCGCAGCATTTCTTTGCTACACTGATTCCCTGAAATCCACAAGCCCTGGCGATAGAAAGCAAAAACATTATTATAGTCTTGGATATACATTTCTGCTCAAGACAAAATCCCTGGTCAAATTACATTTCTTATTTTTCTGAGAAACCAATTATCAAACCATGCAACAAGAAACACCTGAAATGTACAAGTTTGACTTTTTACATTAAAGGTACTGAGGTATTAAAATGTTTTTTGGGTTTTTTACCTTGGATTTATTGGAGTCAGGACATGCCGTGTCTGCACAAAAACAAGATACTCATCAGTAAACGAAGGAGCTTTAAATGACAAAAACAAGACACTTGAAGCAGAGATTAAGAGACAGGATGGATATAATGAGAGCAGCTGGACAAAAGCAGATGACACATTTCTGATTGAAGAAGAAGAAGAAGAAGACGACACAGGAATAGAATCAAGAAGTCAGCACTAAATGCAAAAAAGTGAACAGAGCAGCAGAAGGTGCCTGAGATGAAGGAGGAGGTGAAAAACCCGGCAGTAAACGACACAAAAAGCAGCTCATGCTCATGTATCGATGGAACGACGGGGACAAACACGGCAGTCACAGAGCATCACATGTAGCCACCGACCAGCTGAAGGCATTCTTTCCCAACTCAAGACGTCACAGAGGAGGGGGAGTCAATGAGTTTTGCTCTAACTGGGGAAATTTCAGGTGGCCCTGAGTGTGTCGGATCGGTGAGTGTGTTGTGAGCGAAACCGCTGAGCTGGTGCAGGCAAGCTTCAATGTAACGGATTTGTCTCGCTCAGAGCTCCTGCAGTGAGCTTAAAAGTGTTGTCTGTCACTATCAACAACATAAAAGGGAAAACAATAGTGTGCAGGAAAACCTCAGACTTTTAACTGCAGCTAACGACGAGAAGCAGACTAATATGCCTTTCTAAACTAGGACTTATGATGGCACAGAAACTTTAGCAACTCCTGCTTATGACTCCAAAAAGCAACAAAAGGGAGATCAAAATAAAGTCTAATAATTTATCAAAACACTTTAAAAGGGCTACATTTTACTTCAATGTAAACAATATATATTTGTGCACTAAAAAGCCATGAGATAAAAACCAAACTATAATAAGAAAATCCAACAAATGCATAATATGCTGAAAATGTACAGGAATATGTAATGATCATCCAATCCAAAATCAACCAGTTTTGTTTTTCTTCCAACAGGCTGAATAGTAAATACTTTTATGTTAATTAAGTGTTTACAAACTGAAAACTTCCCGCTTTTTTCTGTCCATGAAGTCATCAACATGTTGTATGACGCATGTTGTTTTTAGGTTTTAAAAGGCACAATTAGTAAAAACAACATGATGCATTAGTAGGAATAATCTTGAAATATCTTAACTTTCTGTTAGATTCCGTAAATTTCTCTCTACCTAGAAACCTGCAGCATTTTCTATTTTCTTTGTGTCTGATCAATGTGCTTTAATTTTCATTGTTGAATTGAAAAAAATATCTTAAATGAACTTTTATGGTTTACAGCTGGACATGCACCGATAAGTCTGACAGTTTTCAATTAGACTTTCCCCGACGAGCAGATTTTAAAATCCAAACTCCAGTCTGTTGCTAATCAATACACACAAAGTACAACTGCTGTTTCCATGACTTTTTCCAAACTAAGATTTCCAGAACACTCAGCCTTTAAGGCTATTTTAAGATAGAAAATGTAAAACTTCAGGATGCTTTATGGTTATTTAAATAGAATGAGGAGGAAGGAAACGAGGAGAGAAGATGAACCAAAAGAAGAAAGGAAGCACACAAAGAAGGGGGCAAGACAGATGGAAGGAGGAGGACGAAGAGGTGATGAGTCGAGAAAGGATGTTGGATATGAGGGAGGAAGGTGGGAAGAAATGAGTTACAGAGAAGGAGAGAAGAAAAAAAACAGCAGGAAGAAAGGAAAGGAGAATATATTTAGATATAAGAAAGGAAAAAGGGAGTGGGATGCTGGACTTATTTAAGTCTGAAAAAAATTGTTGAAATTCAGCTAAATAAGCTGCAGGTCGAACAAACGGCAACGAACAACATGGACAGCTCCACTCAGCCTCAAAAACCCACTGGTTCATAAATCATTTGTTCTTCTAATTAAACTCCGTTTAGGAGTCAAAAAACAACAGACTTCAAAAAACTCTTAGATGTTTTTCTTTTCTCCCCTTTGTGGTTTTAGGAACACAATAAGTGAGTGACGTGGTTCTCAAGAGTTATGCAACACAAAGAGATGACATAACTGTACAGCTAGGTAGTCTGTAGTCAATGGTGTCAAGTTGGGAAATGTAAAACAGAGACAAAAATATACAAATAAAAACAGCACCGACAACAAACAAATAAAAAGGCGGCACCTGAAAAAAAAGTTTAAAAAAAATCTACATGTAGAAACAATTTCGGCTCCATCTACATGCTCACAGTCACTTAATGTGCGACTTGATCGCCTGCTCGCCTCTGCGTCAGTTAGTTAGAACTGGGCTGGGATGTGGCTGTATGAGTGGATTGTTTGTGTGTGCCGGGGAACATCCAGCTCAGTCCCGACCCCACGACCCCACGACCCCACCCTCAGACATCATCACAGATTATGCCACACAACCGGAAGAGAACCTGAGGTTGTCCGTACCATGCTACTTGTCCTTGCGATCAGCTTAAAAGACAACAAGAGACAGCAGAAGGGCTTTCAGAGAAAGTGCAGCAGCGTGGCTCTGTATCCCCTCAGTTTAGGGTACTGGTTTAAATATGAGATGTGCACAGCACAGGAACAATGACAAACATCGACTTCTCTTTCTTTCTTTATCTTTTTTTCCTCCTTTCGGCCAAATTTAAAAGAGCTGCGGGTTACTGCAGACTAGGCAGCTACACTGGGCACAACACTCGTCCTTCTTCCTACAGTCCCAGCTGTCCATCACTGACAAAACAGAGTCCATCAGGGACACCATCGAGTGATAGACGCCGCCCACTTGGCCTGTGTCAAGAGTGGGCAATGCGTGAGTGCTGGACAAGGATAAGGGAGGAGAAAGAACACACTATACACAGAAGGGCACAGGTCAGAAAGGGTTACAACTTCCATTGTTTATGTTTGGTTTTTTTTTTTTTGTCTCGTTCAAGATTTTCTTTGGGAAAGAACATGCCGGGATTATGCGAGAGATGATGAGGAGGGGAAGAAAAGAACTGAAAGAAAAGGAGTCGTCATTCAACATAGAAAAAGCACAGGGAGAAAAAAAATGAAAGAGTAAAGCAAAGAAATGAACAGAAATAAAACTTGGACAAATTTATATGGGTAGAAATAATAATAATAATAATAAAACTGAACAAGAAACAAATGGTGACAAAAAACAGATTTTAAATTAGAAAATAAATCAATAAAAAAAAGCGTTGCTGCAAGGTGTTTCTCAGCAATTGTTCAGTGATTAAGCTACTTGATGGTATACACTGAAAAATGACTGAAAAGACTTGCTGTAAAAATACTCACAAAAACAAAGCTGACGTTTTTGTTCTCACTAAAAGTATTTAAAACAATTAAAAGATGTTTTATAACATTCAGAATTCAAACCATCATCTATCTCATTTGATACATTTCTATCTGCTACTGTAAATCATACAGAATATGGCTGCCGAGGGGAAAAGCTGCTTCTGAGTTACCTGAGACTTCACTGGAAGAGGCAGGAACCCGGCTGATGTTAGTGAGCAGGTGGCCGATATTGGGCACAGGCTGAGACTGCACTGTGCTCTCCTGCTCAACGACAGCCTGCAGGATCGACAAGCGACACAGAAGAAGAGAGGAACATTATATTCAACCGCATTTTATTTGAAAGTATGCAGTCTAGTAAGAGCCAACTGTAAAGAAAACACAAAAGGTGTTGGAGGCCACCGAAAATCCGAATCGGCAGCCATAAAACTGCGATTGGTGCAGAAACTGCAGCTGTAATGTAGTAAAAAGTGAAACGGTTCAAAGGGTCTGAGTACTTTTGCAGCAAACTGAAAACAAGGTTCCACTTACAACTGGATCTTCACTGCCATCTTCCATAAAGAACCAGTCAAACTGCTGGACAAGGTTCTCAACAATCTTGCACTGGTCTGGCATGTGATTGACCATGTCAGTCATGTTGTCCTCCGACGTTCTGACCAGAGTCGGACCGAACACGATTGCCAGGTTGCGCGGCTCCATCTAAACACACCGCCAGATAAAGACGAGTCAGGTTATTTGACAAAATCCTTAAAAGGGACAAACTCAGGATCTGACGGCGACAGGTCCGACCTTATTCTGTTCACAGTTATCAGAAACCTTTTTTAGGTGAGCGCAAAGAAATTTGAGAGTTTCAAGGTGATGAGTGGGCAATTCACAGACCTGTAAGAAAAAAAAAGAAAATAGTTATAGTATCAATCAACACTTAGTGCTATTGCTAATTAAATGTCCCTTGTGTCAGAATGTACTAACCAGCCTCTTGAGCTCCTTTAAACGCTCCACTGAGTCTTCTGTTCTGCTGGCTTCAATAAATTTATCATAGTTTTCTGAAAATAGGACAGAAAAAAAACATAACTTGGTACAAGCACACAAACAAAGCTATTACTGTAGTTTGACTTTTACAATCTTACCATTTGTAAACAGAGGTTCTGGAAGTTTTCGGAAAAATGACTTTAATAGACTGCTAATCACGTTAATGTCCCTCCATTTCTGTAGAGATTTTAAAAATAAGCAGAGTTGCATGACAGCAGGTCTTACAGAGGACAATATGAGACAAGCAAGTTGTCGGTCACTCACATCTTCCTGGATGTCGATGTCGGCCATGCCTTTGGTGTTGAGCTCCTCCTGCATGTTGGAGATGGCAGCGTTGTTTCCAGGAACTCTGTAGATTCCAGTGTACTCCAGTCCTCGCTCCTCTACGACTTGACAGCACAGCTCCACGAGCAGCGGAACAAACTGCACAACAATCAGTGGGACATAACTTTGCATATTTCAACAATGCAACAAGACACACTGTTGAACAGTAATACCATACAAACATTAAAAAAAAAAAAACCCACCCTGTTAGTTTGAGCAGGTGGACAATCTTCAAGACGGACACCGAACGTGATGCCGGCTTGCTTCTTTTCAAATGGTTTCTTCATGATCCCAGCTATGCCTATTTTCCAGGCTCCCCTGTCTCGAGGTGGACTTGATTCATCTGTGAAAGGCCCCAGAAATAAATGAGCCACCTGAGATGACAGATGTTCTAACCACCGTAAATGATCCTGGTGATGTTACCTTTCAGCGCCCTTCGATCCTCTCCCGTTCTGGGCGAATGGGAGCTGTGGCTCCGGCCTTCTGTTTTGCCTAACAGGAATGCTTGCTTGATGCTGAGCGACTGCCGAGAGGACTTAGGGGAAGGCTCTGATCTGCTGCTGGGAGCACTGGTCAACATACAAAGTTAGAAAGATTAAAACAGAGATTTCATTTTTGTCTGGCATTCAATTTAAACAGTTATTTCTTGCTGTAGGTAACCACGAGGGGGCAATGCAGTGCCCTGTATACCTCATCATGTTGTATTCTTTTATCTTTCTACTGATCAAATCCTGGCTGGTAACAGAACCATTCTGTAAAAACAAGAGAAAATCAAGTGAGGACTCAGATAATCTAAAATGTAAAAAAAATAATAAATCATATGACAATTCATATAAAAGAAAATATAATTAAAAAACACACAAAAAAATAATCTTCTGCTAAGACAGTTGTGACTGGCGAATATCCACTAGGAAAGAAAAAAATCTGATATTTTTCTGATCCGTGAACGTCTCTAAGGTCTATCAGGTGGCATCAACCAGATAGCTTTCTGGTGTGAAAGCTATTACCGATTGAAGCATTTTCAAAGTTATTTTTAGTAACAACTTAAAGTCAAAGGAAGCACAAAAGCTGAAAAAGAAAAATGTTTCAATAGGATCCCATCAACCACTCATTCAGGCTGATAGAACAGAATTAGACTTTAGTGGGTGTTGGACATTTCCAATTTAGATTTTTTTTTTAAATCAAGACTGGACACAGATGATATTGCCAGGTAAAAAAAAACAAATAAAAAAACAACCACTACAAGTCAAGTAACATAAAAGCGTACTAGATAATAATATCCAAATGCTAATTTTAAAAATTAAAAGTATATAAAGAGCAATAAGGGTTTATGCAAATATCTGGTAAATTTGAGACTTTTTGATTGCTTTAAGATGCCCATGATTTAAATTTCCACACATACAAGAATTACAAAAAACAACTTGGATAAGTAGGTAATTCAAAACTAACAACTAATATTAGGTAAAGTAGAAGGCGTGTGAATGGCCATGGCCTTTTAGTTATGTCACAGTGTAAAGCAAACAAAAACACGTCAATAGATCAACAAGATCCATAATAAATATAACAAAAAAATGTGCATTCATCAGGAAAATGTGTTTCAAAAGAAAGCACTCAGTGAGAAACACACACATTTAAGAATCAGTTAAATGTAATTTTAGGCCCCATATAGAAAATCTGGTCTATATCTGAACATTAAAAACTTTCAAAATACTTTTTCAGTCCTTCTAGAAACCTTGAAATGATTTTTAAAAGGTCTAATAGTCAAAAGCCCTCAGTCTGAAAATCTATGTAACTACAGTGAATGAATGAATGAAGGGGTGTACAAACATCCTTTTTGGCCTATGACGAACAAAGACCACTCCAAGTATCTAGCTGAAAGAAGTCTTTGTGATCAACTGAGGCTATTGTCACATTTCCCCTTCACACCCGTCCTTTTTTTTCCACTCAGGTAAAACAGGTTTGAAACCAGCTATTATTCAAGTCATTGCTGACCATTTTATAAATGATGCTTTTGATCCTATCCCATCGCTGATCTCTGTTTTGGTTACAGACATATTTGTAAAATTTTATCAGATTTGTCCTCCATTAAACAGCTACTGCCCTCAACACTGATGATATCAGTGGAGGAAAAAATGACAGCATGAGGGTCAACTCATCAGATGGTAATTAATGATCCAACTTGGCAACACACATACACACACAGACCCACACACACACACAAACACAACAAGAATCTGTCTACCCATACACACCTCCTCATCCGGGTTACTGTTTTCCTGGATGACCCTGATCCATGACAGCATGTCTTCTCTCCCCTCCGCCTGGAACAGATACTCGCAGTCTGAGGTGGTTAACCGCAGCACATTCTTGCGTCTCGTTTCGCTGTAGGAGATGTCAATCAGACAGGCCTTGATGCTAATTCGGAGCGGGTCCTCATCAGACTGGGATGCGGCGTGAGACAGGGCATCCTTCTTATCTTTGTAGAGGGTCAGGGTGTGGCCTTGTAAGATAGCATACATCTGTTTCCAGGATCTCATGCCTCCACCAACACGCTGCAAATTGAAAGACAGAGACATCCTTAAACATCACATTTTGAGTAATGAATGGGGCTCATCCAGGAGTACTTGGGCATGACATAGTACCTTATTCTTTTCTGTGCTAAGTTGCCTGAAGTTAAGAAGCCCTTCTTTGGAAGAATCAGCAAATACATCTAAAGAAGACTCTCTACGAGATCCAGAGTCCCCAGTGGGTTTATGCCCATCCAGTGTCTGGAAGGGTGAAAAATAAAGACATTTTCTGGCATTACTACATGACAGCAGAACATGACATGAAACTGAGTCAGAGGGGAGGATGACATACAACAACAATTTACAGATAGGAATAGACTCATCCAAACCTAAAAGAATTGTTTTCATCAAGTAAGCACAACAAAGATTTAATATTAGAAAATTACGGCTTTTTGAAATACAATGGAGTGCATTAAAGTTCATATCTTTGAGACATGCATCAAATGGCTCTTTAGCTCCTTACCTTTCTCAGGCCTCTGAAACTGGCCATATGTTTGCTTGTAGATCTTTTGCACAGTGGTAAAGAAAAAGGCAAAGTCAGATGAATATGAATTGCCAAAGACAAAAGAACAAATCTCAGCATGCACTTACCCTCTTCTCTCCTCCTGATAGTTATCCAGACCCTCATCATAAGACTTTGATCGCTCTGTTTTACCAGCAGAGTCTGAGTCCAACAAAGCACTTCGCATTGACTCTGAACATACATGGTACAAATATGAAATTACGGTTTATTTTGGAACCCAAATGTCATAAAAAGTTTCATTAAATCCAGGATCAATATCATCTATCAAGACAAAACAATGATGTGGTATTACAGAAAAAAAAGAAATCCACTATTATTAACCATAATGGCAATAGCCCATCCAGTGGCATTTACCTTGGTCATGCGACAGCTGTCGATGAATAGTTGGACATGGTGAGCCTTGACTGGAGGGTGCCGTCGCTATGGACGGTGCAACAGATATCACAGCAGAGGGAGGGATGGGAGCAGCCTCTCGGTCAACACTGGGACTGACTGGCTCATCTATGAATCAATAAAATATTCAGTGTGAGCATAGAGAAGCAAATTAACTTTGAAATGTTCTGTTCTCAGGTACAATGCATTTCTATACACTGTGCCTGCATTACAAAAAGTCATTGGCCCTTAGACTCACTGGGCTAAAATGAAAAGATTGTTACTTTAGCAATTATCTGGGGGAATTTCTCAAGGGAGGAGAAAAACAGTGGAGCAGATAGCTTTACAATGCACTTTTAATTCATTTTAATATGTCCATCGACAACTGTTGTTGGGCTCTTTAGGCCCAAAACAGCTCAAAGTACAAAGCTGTTCTCCGTAGCCAAGGGGCTTCTGGAGCTAAATTTAAAAGCAACTGTCCTAGTTCCTGCCTGAACCCAACTTTGAAACCGGGGATAGAAATAAGGATGTCACCATCTTTCTAACAAGGCTTCTACTAAGGCTATTTTTAAAAGTTATATCCATCATTGATAAACTCTAGGGGGTAACAGTCTTGTATTTTCTTCTAAGAAAGCAACCTACAGTAATTAAGAGCAATGTGCGATGAAGTGGTGCTTACAACATGATTCAGTAGGAAGTAGCCTTTGCAGAACAGAAGTCAAGTTTTACTACGTCAAGAACTACCAGGAAGGAAAGTGTAAGTGTGATTCAGAATTAAAGACTTAATAGAGAGGTTGGGTGTCCATGAAATCATCCCAAAAATATGAATACTTTAAGACTGACAGAACAGAAAGCAAATCTGGGCCTAAGGGCCATGTCAGTGTTTAGGGGTAAAGGAATTTCATCTTTTTTTTCAATCTCTCTTCATGCAAAAAATCTTTGTAAGCAATTGTGTGTGAGATTGTTTCTGACTGGGAGAATACAGTTGCATCCAAAATTACAAACTGCTTCCTGCAACCCCTTCATGACAAGCATATTTAGCATTCAGTAGAGCCCTGTTGGCTGAAACAAAGCTGATTCATAGATACCAGCTGTTGGCAAGGTGCCTGAGGAATCCGTCCCCCAAAGCCTCATGAACAGAGGCATCTTGTTTAATTGTATATTTTTGGGTTAGCATGTTGCAACCAGTTTTTTTTCACAGATTTCCAGATGGCTATGGTGACCAGTCTAGTATCTTCCAGGGCTTCTAAAATTAAGCACTTACGGACTTTAAGGTTCACTCAAACACTGCCATGTTTCACTGCCCACAATGTTCTTTTCAAGGTATTATTTGTCTTTTAGACAAACTGCTGATTCTTAAGTCCAAAGCATTAAAATTTTGATTCATTGCAGCAGAACAGAATTCTCAAACGTCTTTGGCTTATTCTTATATTTGTGAGCAAAGAAGTCTCGTGTTTTTTTCTGATGTTTTTTTGTCAGCAGTGGTGAAAATCTTTGCGACAGACAATGAGCTCTTCAGCATTTAGTTTAGCTGAAATTTCAGTGGTTGCTGCCTCCAAGACTGCCGCAGGTCTTTTGTTGTCAGTTAAGGGTTTTTGACCACCTGCCTCCTCAGGAATGTGATGAAAGTGATTGACAGCTTACCCTTTTCAGCCATTTCCAGGAGGCATAGCTGCTCTTCCTTTAACTTAAAAAAACAAAAGCAAACTGTGCTTCTAAGGCGATCTCAGAGAACATTCAGATCCTCCTTTGTCATGTTTTTTATTAATTTTGTCCTTGTTCATCTTAGGCAACGATCGTTTTATTCAGAAGAGATCATACCCAATTCAGGGTTTAAAAGATATTCATATTTAGGATAGGAAAACCTAAAATGCAATGCATGGCATCTTGTTCATTTATGTTTTTGGGCTGGCATATTGCGACCACCTTTTTCAAATCCCACCAGAGATTTTCAGATGGTTATTTTTACTTTTCAGATTGAAAAGTAGAAGTGTTGCCTAAAGTGATGTATGTGAGATGCTGGACAGCTTGTTCTGTACGATGAACAAGCCTTCACTGAGACAGCTAAAAGGCATGAAACATGCTATGTCTGGAGAGGGGGGGCTGACTCCGGCTTACTGCTGAACTCAGGAAAAAACTAAAACACGAGTCTTTCTGGGCTAACAGAAGGACAGACAAAAATTTACTACACATAATGGATAACAGACGATGGTAGAAGAAAGAAAAAATTCCTTCCATTTTGAAATTATCTTTCAAAATATGCAATATTTTGAAAGATAATTTTGTAAAGCTGTTAATTTATATGTTCTTTTAGCGTTGCAATTAATGTAGTACTTTGCTCACAACCAGGCAAATACTGAGGTTTATTTTTTTTATATATATTGAGAAAGCTTACAGTGTAAAACAAAAACAATCAGTAACATTTTGTCAATATTTGAATGTGCGCTCTGAACCTCTACAACTTTGTAAACACTCAGACCGCAGTTTCTGAGATCCCAACAATTTAATCACCACAGCATCCATTACTCTACTGTTCGACCACTATGAGTTCACTGTCAAGAGACTGCATCCAGGAAAACAATGCATTAACAGGGGGGGGACTTCGCTACATTACAAACACCATTTTACTCTGTCATGGTCAATTCAAAAGCATCTCAAACCCACTCTGATCAATAACGTCTCCCTAAAGAGGCTAGTTTACCTCTGAATCTCCCAAGCCCATCAAATAAAGCAACTGTTAAATTTAAGTAGTTTGTCATATGTCTACTGAAACTCTTATAATAGCACTTACAATGTTATTCTATTACATTCTGCTACAGACCCAGTTGTCATGCCAACATGGTCAGCGAGGCAATAAACGGATTACTGTCTTACCGATGAATGGAATGGCGTCCAGGGACTCGTCCAGGTTGCTGGAGCAGGAGTTGTGACGTTGCTCCTCAAGGCGGCGCATGTGTATCTCCCGCCGTGTGTCGTTTGGAAGCCAGCAAGCCGCCACGTCTATCGTAGAGTCCGCTCCTTCGTCGTTCACAGCCAGGATGTAGGAGGGGTGCCGCAGTGGGCTGGGGTTCTTTCCACCGTGAGGTTTCTCCCTCAATACCACCGCAGGTTCTAAGGGGCTCTGACCGTTTACCTGACTTTGACAATCTTGGTGGGCTGTTTTGAGGATGCCAGGCCTCTGAGGGATCTCTCTTGTAGCAGAGCACGACGAAGACCTGATTCCAACCCCTGTTGCATCTCTGCCTGCCTCAGAGATCTGTATGGTTTCTGACCGCATCCTGTTCTGACCTGGTTGGCTCGTGTGGCCTAGATGGTGTGCTGGGACTGAAACTCTTTGGCTGGTAAAAGAATGTTCAGTGCTTTTCCCAAAAAGCATGTCAGACAGCATTGGTGAGGAGCGAGTCTGAAGGGAATCTGGACCTTTAGAGAAAAAATTTGGGTTTGGTGCTCCTCTCATACCGCCGCCGTATCCAGCCGAAGGCCTGAAGGGCACAGCGTTTCTGGGCATCGCTTGTCGGCTGGGCCTTGTGCCTTGTTCTGCCCTTGGATACCCTGCTCTCCTCTCACTGGGCCGAGACAGCTCAATAGCTTCAACATAGTCTATGGAATGAGATCGAGCTTTCTGAACCAGGGCATCTTGGGACACACTTCGAGGGGACCAGTTCCTTGGATTGCTTATTTTCTCTGAATTCCTCACCCGGTCCTGTGAAACACTGCGTGGGGGAACCTGAAAATGGGGTGGAGGTCCGTGGTATGACCGTTCATGGGAGGTACTCCTGCGCCGTATCCCTTTAGGAACCCAGTCTCCTCTGGGAATGTGAGAAGCAGCTGCAAAGGAGGGGTGACCTGCAGTTCGCAAATTGTCCAACCTCTCCTGAATTGTCCGACTACCATGGGAATGGATACCTTTGTTGTCAATGTACTCCCTGTATGTCTGGTAAGTGCGCCAGTCAATGTTCTGATGGTTGCCTGGGTAGTTAGGTGCTTGACCTGCAAAGGGAACCATTCCCGGACCGCTGGGATAGACGTCGGCCTTTCGAGGGAAAGGATACTGGGCCAGTGACCCTGGTCTTCCCCTAACATAGGCAGGGTCCATGAAATCAACCCTCTGTGCTGAAACCACACGTCCCATGTGTGCCGAGTTAGGAGGAACCACCACAGTCCTAACGCTGTCATTGCGCATGCACACCGCTGTTTGGCTTTTGGCATATTGGCGAGGAGGAGATGGGGGCACGGTGATTTCCTTACGATACCCATAATCAAGAGATGCTGCTGGACCCCGGCAGACCTGCCCTGACGAGTCTGTCGCCTGGGCCATGCCCGTGGGCTTACAGTCTACTCTGGGGTAGCATACCACTGGTGGGTCAGGGATATGACTAGCATTTCCACTGTAGCTATTGTAGCCACGCAGGTAGGCATCCTGGGAATAGGCCTGAAGACAGAGCAAGAAAGCCATGTTACAAGAGAGGCGTACAAACAGCAAGTGGGTGCAAGATTAAACAGTGTGGCGCTAGATACTTAAAGACAAGTCAAGTGTGATATTGAAAATTTTACTGGATGCATGTGTAGGCAGTGCCTGCTTCAGTGAGTGAGTGGAGGCGTTTCAAACAGCTGAGCAGTGTCAAAGCTCTTCATCTGCTCCTTATTTAGAATTGACTTGGTAATACTAGTGGGTAGCACACTTTATACTAAAGAAAAAAAAACATTTATTTCTAAACAGCTGCTCATTTAGCATCCATTTTTTAAATTACTGGTCAGGATATTCTCTACCACTGTTGGCAAAGACACAGAAATACATTCAATTATAAATACTATGAACAACATCATATTTGGTGGGAAAAACACAATCACAAAATGGACAGACGCACAGATCATAGTTACATACCTCAGACTGACAGAATAACCTCTTACAGGCAGCAGGATGCCGAGGTCTCGTACAGAATGTGCTATAACTATCTTCCCTAGTTATCATGGATTAGTACAAAGTCTAAACTATTTCCTTGACGGTCCTAGCAAAAAAAAATCCAAAGTAGGAACTTAAAATATAAAGATTAACAATATCTATTTTTGCTACTCAGAACATACAACAGGCACTAAGAAAAGGTATGAGGACTTTGGCCCTGTTACAGTACAGCCTTACAATAAAACTGTGTGAGCCACAGCAATCATTGCTAAGCTAAGTTCCTCCCTTTTTAAGTATGACTGTAACCAGTTCAGAGGTCAGTAGCCTTTATGAAACTGATGACATCCGACATAAAAAGATGAAGAAGAGGGCGAGGCTTCACTGAGATTCCAGCTGGTTGCCAACTCGAGCTTTTAATCTAACAGGTACCGCAGGCACAGTGCATCGGCCATGTCTGCAGTCTAAACACTCAAGCCATTTAGCACATATTTGGTCATAAACATAAATCCAAGACAGCTGTATGGTAGTAATTTACAACCACTCGAAAGAAATCCTGGGATGCTGATGACATGCATGACACATGCAAAATGATACAGCAGGTACGACATGTGGCAGGTACCAATTGTACCCTTTTCTTACCAGATTAGTTGTTTCTTTAGAGAAAGGCTGCCATTACAGCAAACGAACACGAGAGCATTGAGGAATCACGGGAGAAGAAGATGACAGCAGAGCAGAAAGCACATATTGTAAGAAAAATAACTGGTTCCAAGAGCACAGAAGATGAATCAGCCATAGCAAAGCCTGGGACTGACATGCTAAAAATACACTGGAGTTGCAGCGGCGGCACACAAGGATGAGAAAGCAAAGATGTATCAAGGGTTGCCACGTTACAACCTGCCAGTGACACTCTGTCCTGGTTGAGGTGGCAGAAGCTGAAGCATGGCTTCCATACTGCTGTTAGGTCTCCATGGCTTCATCCATCTTCAAACAGAATATTACGCTAACTGAACAAGGTGTCTCCAGTCTACGTCGCCCTCTCTCTCTCTTTTTCCCTCCCTGCTACTGCTCACATGACAGAAGCAGCAGCTGCTGATTATACATTCAGCTGTGATGGTACAGCTCCCCCTCCCACCTCTTCCTCCTCCCTCCTTTTTTCACTAAGCGTCAACCTGTTTGAAACACAGAGCAGTCAGCTGACTTTATCCTCTGGTTTAAGCTCATCATTCACGCTTTCCCCTCCGTTTTCCCTGCTCACTGTTTCCTCTGCTTTATAGCGGACTATTCCCTCCCTTTTCTGCTCCATAAATGTTCTAGTCTCTCTCTTTGCTAAGCAACTGCTGCCCGTCTCCAAGCTCTCAGTGCTTGCTGCCGCCCACAGTGTCGTGTCTCTCCGCTAGCATCTGCGATAATCCTCTGATTTTTGCAGAAAGATCATAGTTTGCTTGTGCACACTACAGATATTTTCGTGTTGCCGTTTGTCATTGGCTGAGAAACAATGTGGTGAGAGGTATCACAGCACACAGCATAGGAAACTGAAAAAAAAGCAAGCCAGAAGGAGGACGCTCGGGGAAGAGGGTGGAGTAGCAGTGAACTGGATATGACAGAGGACAAAATGAACTTACTAAAAATGAAAAATTAAATTTTCATATACAGTGCTGTGAAAAACTACTTGCACCCTTGCAAATGTCCTCCTTTTTTTATTTTATTTTATTTTTTTTTGCTTTTTGTCACTGAAATGTTTTATATCATGAAACAAATTCAAATAGCTGACAAACACAACCTGAGTAAATATAAATCAGGTTCAATTATTAAGGGAAAAGTTATCAAAAACCTGATCCCAAAAGAAAATAGGGCCTCATCTTATTGAATTGTGTATTTAATATTCATGGTTACAAGCCCACACCTGATAACTGCCAGATCTGTAGAATCAAAAAGATGTCTGACAAGATCTTGAAATTCAAGAAAAGATGAGAAAGCTATTGACATCTATTAGTGTGGAAAGTGTTACAAAGCCATTTCTAAGGTTCTGGGACTCCAGCAAACCAAGGGGAGAGCCACTATTTACAAACAGAGAAAACATGGAACAGAGGTAAACTTTTAAAGGAGCGGATGATCAACCAAATGTACTCCAAGAACGCATGGACTCATTCATGAGATTGTGAAAGAATCG
This sequence comes from Micropoecilia bifurca, assembly GCA_903067075.1. NCBI lineage: Eukaryota > Metazoa > Chordata > Actinopteri > Cyprinodontiformes > Poeciliidae > Micropoecilia > Micropoecilia bifurca. Next base: position 17,952 of record CAEGAF010056066.1, on the reverse strand, counting down.
CAACAAAACCTAAACCACTGAAAATGTCGCTTAACTGAGTGAAGGTCAGAGTTCATGATTCAGCAACACAAAAGACAAAGTTACAAGGTGAAAACCGTAGTTGACCAAAAAGAATGCCAAGGTTTGTTGATTTGGATAGCTTTCCCCATGAATTAATGGCATCATAATTGTTTTGTTATTTTATTGTTTATTTTATTGATCAACAACAAAATAAAAATTACAAGGTATAATGATTCTTTAAAGAAACAACCCCCAACTTCCCTTAGGAATTAGGGTTCAGGAATTCAATCATTTAAATGTGAAATATTTGGATAATGAATTAACAATATTTCCAATATCTAATATTTTAGAATGAATAGAAAATAATTCAATGCATGCTTTATACGCAAATAAATATCTATCATTACAACATTACAAGTGCTAAGTAGATGAGTGTTCAGTTAGTAATAAGTATTCAATATGGCCCTTAAAAATCTCCAGGGACGTATACCTGTCCAGCAAATATCTTCCCAGTTTTATTGTGGTGTTCAAATAAAAAACCCACTAGCAGACTATAAAAAGCCCTTAGAAATTGATTTCGGTGCAAAAAGAATCTGCAATGGCTTTACTCTGGATTTGGAACAAAAGAGAACATCTTGATTTAGCAGAATCGATAGTAGCTACCTACGGCTCCCTGCAGCATGCATAAATGATTAATGATGAGATTTCAAGCCTGCTAAGGTAAGAGGGTTTCCCTCTGTGACACTTGGGGGACAGACGCAGTGTTCATTGCATTGCATTTTTAAGGTTCATTTAAAACTGGCAAAAAGCAAGAACGTTTGCCACGAACATTAAGATTAGCCTAATTACTAAAAGCACCAGATTAAATGTGAATTAATTGTAACGTACATGCTGCCATAATAAGCTGCTAATTTCTGAAGGAGTTAAGACAACCATTTGAAACACATTTTATTTATAAGTTTGGGTAATACTATTTTGTCCACATCTTGCTAAATTTTCTGGTGCTTTTCTGCAAGTATTTATTAAATATATAAATCCTTCAACATAAAACCCAAGTCCTACAAAGCTGGAGTATATATATTTTATCTCATATTAATGTCATCCAAGTGTATTTTTGTGATGCATCATCCAACAGTGAATTTAGGGCATTTCCGCAGTGGTGTCAGCTGCAGTTCTGGAGGACAGAAAGTCTCTTATGGCCTGATTAGGAGGCCCAGATAGAGAGTACTGATGGGAAAGGCTGGGTGTCTGGACCTCATGATTACTGCCCCAACATAAACACTTTAAAACTAGAGCAGCTCCACGATGAACCAGAAGTTATTGCAATTTTTTTAATTGTTTTTTCTTCATAGTCTTTAAGGATATGATGAAAAACTCAATCTCACCAGTTGCAGAACGTCCTCATCTTTTGGCATCACACAAAGCTCAAGAACGTCGCCACTGAAAAAAGCAAATAGGAGTTTTTAAACAGAAAGATTACGCCAAATAAACCAAGATAAATCAAACTCTCGCCATCTTACCTGTCTTGGATCAAAGTTATCACCTCAGAATAAGCTTTTCCGATTATGCTGGCTCCATTCACCTTCACTATTCGATCACCTATTCAACAACAGAGGTCTCATCCAGAGGTTTGCAAGCAGTGTGCTAACCAAATAAAGCATTTAAAAGATGCACAGGAAAACAAAAAGGAGCATAAAATTAGCAGTAACTATACACCTGCTGGCTGATTAGCAGATCAGCAACATCACAATGAAAGCATGGTTAAACACGCCTCTACTTACAGTCTTTCTGCCTGACTAGAAATGTATAAGCTTTTAAAAACAATCAGAAAATAGTTCATGCTGACAGAGTATTACCTGTACAAAGGCCAGCTTCATGAGCAGGACCCCCTTCCTTGACTTGTTTCACAAAAATAGTGTCCATTGGTTCTAACCTATTTCTCTGCCTCCCTGGGGAAACACAAAAATGAAAATTCATTATTCCAGTTGCTTAAAATGTTGACAAATTATAATTTAAATGTGCCTATTTTATATGTATTATAGCATGGGAAAAAATAAACATCAATCCAAAAACAAAATGTAAAAAAGAAAATTCCTCATGTGCAAGAAATAAAAGAAAAACAAACACAGTTTCATTGAAAACTAGTACCTAAAATAAGATGGTGCACTGGGTACTTGTTTTGGGATAATTCTTGTCTACTGCTAAGACAGACAATGAGTCATTAATAGAGTCAATCTGTGGGGTTTTACAGACGCAGATCAGAATGACCAAACACAGGAAAACCTGTTTGCTCATGCTGCCCGTGTCTCCTAGCAGCTGCATGGCCACGGAAATAAAAGGAGAAAAGAAAGAAAGGAGGAGCGGGGCAAAAGAAACTAAGGAGGAAGAGTGACAGAGTGCTCAGCTGCACACCTCCCACTCTTTCCTTGTAAACTGAGAAATAGCTGTGGACACAGCCAGAGAGTGGCTAAAATACTTCCCCAGTAGTTAACATTCTGGTGGTGAGTCAGCACACACTACCTCGCTAAGTCCAGCAGACGTGAACTCGAGCATGAGATCACATGACCGTTTGTGGCTGTATGTGCCATTTAAAATGTACACAATAGTTAATAACTCAAATAAAGAGGAGAACAAACTTATAAATCAGTTACCTTATTAAAAGAGTCGCATTATTTCATTCTTAAAAATGAGCCAAATGATCCCACGGCCTGTTTAAGCTCTAAACCGCACAAACTTGTGACCTTATTTTGTACACTTTAAACACAACAGATTAATCACAAAGAATCATATCATGGGAATTCCCATTACATAATAAACAGAAAAGTCTGTTAACTAAAGCTGGAAGAAACACACCCCCTCTGGTGGTGTGCTTTGGAGCTGCAGCTCAATTTCTTCAAGGACTTGAAATAAAGCATGAACAGACACTGACACTACAAATCATATGAAGGGGAAACAATTCAGAAGAAGACAAACTACTTATGTTATTTCTTCATTCTAGAAAAAAATATAAATAATGAAATACTGATATCTTCTTCACGGCTTGGGTGCAACCATCTAAAAAAATATGTTTATGGATTTTTTTTTTTTTACATAGAAATCCAAACAGAAGTATAATTGCCCCCAGAGAAACAAAACTTTCTCTGACGCTTTAAAAGGACTTCTTAGTAGAGATGTAATTAGTTTATGAGACATACCTGCCTTAAAAAAAGAAAATTAGTTGAAAGTATACTTTCAGCATACAAACTAATCAGTCTTGTCTACCTGCACAAAGTTTTGCTATGTTAAAAATTAAATCAGGAAGTTACCAGTAAGCAAATATTAAACTAATTTCCACATTGTTAAAATAAAAAAAGATATTGTGAAAGGAGGAAGGAAATGTCAATTATAATCTGCTATCTGTGCTTAAATGAAAGACTGACTTTACAGTTACAGAACATTAATATCGAAACACACAGCTGCCAGGAAAAGGGATATAAACTAAAACCAAAATACTCATGACTGTGTCATTGTGTTAGGTCTGCCTAACAAACATGACATCAAGTGAGCCGTTTAGATTTCCAGTGGAAAAATGAGTCATGGGCTCAAAGCTTGATGTCAAACTTGCATCTTGGAATGAGGGAAATCCAAACTCTGGCTGTGGTGCATCACCATCGGGTATGTGGTATACTTCACTTAATACAAACATTTTTTCATTTGTGATGTTTCATGTGACGTCATCTTGTGAATTGCAACAAGTGATTTCAACTGACTATCCGCTGCTGACTTTCTCCAGCATTTTACTGAAATTATTCCCAAGCTGTATAAGAGTTGACAGAATATTTTAGAAACTTTAATATTTTAACCAGGGCCTGTCTAATGATCCACTAGTTAGATTAAGATAAAAATGGTGAAAAATGGTCAAACAAAAAAATTCATGGGAAATTCAGAGCCGCTCTTTTTCTCAGCACTTTTCTTTTTTTTATGAGTTACAAAATAAAAATAAACTGAAACAATGTGAAGTTGGTCACTGTAGAACAGAAACAGCTACAGAGTGGATGGTTGTGGCGTCATTAGAAGTCAGCGCACTGACTTGGCTGTAAATTAGAGCAGAAAGTTTAAAGAGTTTTTCTGCTTACCTCTGCGCCCACAAGCTTCTTCCTGTAAACGCACAAAGATACTCAGCATTACTGTTGTGCTTATGGCCACATAATTTTGTTCATCTGGATTTTTGTTGACTCGCGGTAATAAATCAAAGAAAACCTCGACATTTACCGGGAAGCAGTGCAGGCTCGACTCTGGTGGGTACACGATGAAATGCCGCAAAGTGAACCCAAACCCCAGGGATGTGCGCCGTAAGCGCACGGTTTTGGGCCTCGGCCAAGCAAACGGCTCCTCTTCTGTGGAGTACTGCGCTGCAGGACAATCAGCCAAACTTCGCCTCTCTGCAGAGTCATTCTGCACAGAAAAGAAAGACGTAGGAATTATTGAGCATAAAATCTTTCTCGTCTTTTAAGACAGCTTTCTTCTGTAAATAAGAGCTCTTAGAAAGATTCAAAGTTGACAACAAAACTACCATAAATAAGTTTCAGGACAAACATGATATTTCTTGTTCATTTGTTGCATGCTAAAGCTGCTAGCAACACTTTTTTTGTGAAATCAAACAAACTCCTTCTGTTTAAATATTTTTACACCAATAGAACATGTCATTGTCAGGTTTTCTATTTGCTTTGCTGATATTGTAGTTGTTATTTAATCAAGATATGAACTATTCCTAAAAGAAAACCAATTAAGCTACAGCTGCTCTGCTTCAGGTGAACCATATCCATAAGGCAACTTCCTAGAATTCGTTTTGGTAAATCCAATTATATTTATCTTGTTTCCTCACCGCTCTCTTAATAGGTATATTTTTTGTTTTTACTTTATTGCTTCATCAAATGTTCATACTTAATTATGAATGACTGCAAAAAAAAGGATTAAAGGAGTATACAAGATTGCAAAAGATTCAAGAAAATAATTAAAGCAGAATGATGTCCCCTCTTTCGTCTTTGTTAATGCCAACTGATCAGATCAGTTTTTGTAGCCAAAACCAAACACCTGGAGCAGAAAATGCTTTTTTTTATGTGATTTGTGGATCTCTGAAAATGAAATTCAAACTTTAAATACACAGTTGTGTTTTTATGGTCAGTGTGTAATTATTAGAGCAGCAATTGTTAGAGTAGGATTCATTTTTAAGCAGGATATATTGTAAGTTTGGAAAAACAACAAGAGTAAAGTTTACGGTAAGTTCCCAGCTGGAACAGAGCATGTCAGAATTCAGATTTAAAGGAAACACACTCCTGTGTTTACAGTCTATTTATGGCCTCACACCTTTGTTGTTTCACATGTGTAGCAGCAGCAACAAATTTACTCAAGTTTCCCTGCAACAGTATATGTTCAGGGATATCTTAGATGTTAAACCAAAAACAAGCAGACTCCCTCCACAACACCCCCAACCAGTTTCACCCATTTCTCTCAACCCCCAGAGGGACAGACCTTTCCCCACAATGTGAGGAATTTGATGAGCTTGCATTAATTGTATCTCTGTCTGTGGCTGAGATATTTGGGTAAAATATCAAACCCAAAAATGTGCAACATGCTGCAATAACCGAATAGATCACAAAGCAAAGATTTTACTAGAGCTTTACCTGCTTATGAACATGTAAAATCTGCAACATGTTTCAAGCAAATAAGTCTAAATATGTTTCCCACCAGCTCTAAAAGGAAGTAGAGAATAAGTCAAGCACAATGAGAAGGAACAGTTTGCGTGCAGAAACTTAATAAAAAGAGATCATTACTTCTCACACTTGCTGAATTAATGCAAATATAGTTTGTGCCTGGAGGTGTGTGCCGTGTCAAAGCAAGTTTTAATAAATTCGTTGCAGCCTAACTCGGATCTTGCAGCATTTCTGCTTTTCAGCAGCAAATGTCTAAAAGGAACAAACCCTTTAAGCCAAAGCACACCAGAAGTGATAAGTTTAGCTATAAAGTATATATGAAGGAGCTCAAACGTGTATGCCTCTGAATAAGAACCGACTGTACTGCTAAGTGGGCTGGGAAAAAAAAAAAGACCTACAGGTGCAGCTGTCATCCGCGTGTTTTGATGGAACTCGCAAAACAGGTTTTACCGTGTATAAACAAGCTTTGTCTATTCGGCAACCCTGGCACTTTCAGATTTAAGCTTGCGCCAGTGTTGGATCCCCGAGTGTCTTTAAGGAAAGTAGACAAACACTGAAATTCATCCTTTAAGTAGTACTTGTGGCGAGGGCTATAAATCAGCAGGACGTCAGAAATGCCTGCACCGATGCCCAACACGTCTCCGGGGTACGCCGGACCCACAATACTGGATCTGATTTAGAAGGCAGTGCACAGGGTAATTTCCACTCCTCTGATCTTTAGATGTGGACAGACAGGGGCAGTGGGCCTCCTCGCAGACACATGCCTTGCGGTGTTAGCATTGCCACTTGCGAAGTTAATACTGCTGTGACATTCCAGGTCAATAAATTCCAGACCTGCATTTCTCCCGTGGTTCCCTCTTGTGTTTAACCGAAATAAAGTACAACGGTACAAGTACAAAACTGACAAAAAGGGGAAAAAAAGCAGACTTGCTACAGAAAGGAGTAAAAGGAACTTAAACATCAAAAGGACACACCTCTCCTTTCCTGTCCACAAGTGAATGCCTCTCAGTCATTCACGAATCACTAGAATGCCAGAATGATATTTGTGCTGGGTGAGGCAGCTGGGAGAACATTTGTCTCTCAGCTGGATGTCTCCTGAAAATGAAAAGTGATCTGCTCTACGTCAGGGTCACCAGGATGCCACTTCACAGTAAACACACCTTCTAGTGAAAACATTCTTTATACCTCCAGTAAAAAAAAAAAAAAAAAAAAAAAAACTCTCAGTTTTAGGTAATTCTCCAAAAACATGTTTTCATGTTTGAATTAGAGTGTAATTGTAAAGTTGTTACTTTCAATTTCTCTTTGGGAATTACAACAAGTATTTAAAATACCATTTTCTAGATTCGGACATTAGTAGAGTGCATAACAGAGGAATCACTGGACAGAATAAAGATAACATGGTGACAGGAGTTACACATTTAAACTTCTTTTAGTCCTCTACAATGATGTTTAGCAGGATTGGCCTGGTTAGCAGTGGTAACATGAAATGTTGTATCATGAAAACTTACAGCATGTGTTTTCGTCTCTGTATGACATTTTTTAAGTGCATGAATGCTGAGGTTAAAACAACCTGGTAGGCTGGTCAAACAGATTTTTAAAAACATTACACGTCCCGTTGGCTAAAACGGAGGATATTAGAGCTCCAGTTTTAAATACATATTGTAAAATCTTGAGGACTACATGTTAATAAACTGGGCTGTTGTCAAAGCTTGCCTGAACAATAATGAAGGAATAATGGGTTAGCTGTTTGTGGTGCTGTGCTTTATGCTCACATTTAAAAGAACTTTACAGAAGTTAACAATCTTTGTCAAATGCTTAATGTTCCAAGCTAATTCCTCACCACACGCAGCCATTTAAAGTAGGACTGTAAAGGCTGAGATTGAGGGAAACCAACCACATCAAAGCCACTTCTAAGAATCGGATGATTTACTGAACATACACAGTTGTTTATACGCCACACATTTTAGCGCCCAAATACAAGACACACTGACAAAAACACAATTTCCGTTTTCCCCTTAATTTAAAGCCCTACAATCCTTTTGCACGGAAAAGCTCTGTTGATGTTAATCAGTGACACATTATCACATCACATGACATCAGACCTGAAAATGCCACAACCTCAAAATGTGAAGAAACTTGGTTCTCTGTTGGCTGCTAAATTCTACGCCACATCCCAGTTAAACTCAGCACCATGCTGTGAAAAGCCAGGGATAATGATACAGAGGACAAAGTCCTTGACGTATCAGCCTTGGAGCTCCAGACAAGGTCAGAAGCATCATTATTCATGCTACATGTGTCATATACTTAAGTATTAAGTAAACTAAGTCCTGCAGGCCTAACATTTCTGTACAGTACGTCAGGAATTTTACGGAATTTACTAAATTGCCACACATTTTCAACTTGAAACGCTTGACATCTTTGCAAATCATTTTTTTCAGTAATCTAACCCTTAAAATTCCTTGCTCACTACAGTGTGATTCAAACTTAGCACAGTTTCACCCAGTTTTCATTTGACCCTAACATGCCATAGAAAATGGAAATATATTGACCATACAAAAATATCATTCTGAACATAGGATAAGATAAAGGGGTGTTGCATTTCTCTCTGTATATTTTTATGTTTTTCCTGTCATATTAGAAAATTAGAAAATGTGGTCAAACCATTCGATACTGATCTATTTGGATGAAGTGGGGAACCTGCCATAAAAATGACAAATAAACAACGTGTCAGTGTTTATCCTTTTACCTTAACAAAAATTGGCAAACTCAAATATTCACTCCAACAACATCAATGTGCTTATTTTTCCAGGTGTCATTTAGGGACTTAAATTTGCACCTTTCTATACGAGCAGAAATATTTTCATACAGTATACCTTCAGTTTTACATCAGATTTTTGTCACAGTTTCGCTCTTTACAAGCAGTGGTGGAGATCTTCAAGTAGTCCTGGACAGTTTGTTTTAAAGGCCACTACATTACAAAACAATGTAATAAATGGTAGTTTGTTTTAAGTAATTTAAGAAAAAATGTAGATGTTTTGAATAAACAAATACCAAACACAGATGATAAACGTTTTTCTAATATGGTAGGTAGAGGCAACATTTAATTAAAATATCCTAAAACAGGCAAAATCTGTTTAGACCCATAAAGGTTAAAACTATTCAGCAAATATAAGCAGTAGTGTGACAGGCCAGTAAAAAGCACAGAAACTGCTAATCACACCAACTTCTGTCAAATGACCTGAGCAGCACGCCGTGCTCGCCTTATCTGTTCAAGGCCACCAGCTCCCGCATCTCTCAGTAACATTTACAGACAGATGAAAGTGTCATCTGTTTGTTCCAGCACACACACCTTTGGTCTCATATCAGCCTCTCTGTCCATGTCTACTATAAACTACCTATGCCTGAAACAGGAGATTTTGCACAGAATTACCATGAACCAGTCCCATGGTAGAAGTTGCAACCTAAGTTGTGTCGCACATGAGAAGGCAACAAGGTGCTGTTGAGGGTAGATAAAGCTGAAGACATGTTAGTTCTTGTTGTTGGAACACCAGATGGGAAATTACGTGTTTCATCCTTGGGCTACTTGTTCTTGGCCTCTAGCAGAGCTGGGAAATATCACACATTTACTACAAAATCTGGATATTCTACCATGTTTTTTATTTGTCATGCAGGCTGGACACAGTGACATCGAAAAAGTTATCACTGTAGACTAAACAAAAGACAAACGCCAACAAAGGCGGAACTCTGGCTTTCCATGTATTTTGTAATGCTGATAAATAACTAGATTAAAATTAGAATATTATGTTAGACACACGTGTACTAAAAAAAATTAATTAAACAAACATCCGCCTATGTTGGTTTTTGCAAACGTAATAAATTACTAAGTGTAATTTTAAATTGGAACTCAATATTTTTGTGAATGTTGCATAACAACATTCACAAAAATATTGTAAATGACCAACTTAAATCTTGACCTGAAACTTTGGTTGGTAAAAAAAAAAAATCTCTGCAACCAACCAAATTGACTGTGACTGTTTATTAGTGACTTGTGTCAGCTCTTTCTGCTCAGTTTGTCACTAATGACTTGCCATTCAAGATTTTATGAGTTATCTACACCAGAAGGGAAAAACATCACAGGCAAGCGTTTTACTTCAAAGAGTTGGCACAACAAGAAAAACTGAATCACGCAGGCCATCTCTTCTGTTTTCTCCAGAGACACTGCAGACACAACCTTAACACAACAGGAAATAACAGGCTTCTCTATCCAATTGAGGGTAAATTTGCCCTTCCGATTGCCATCAGTTAGCCATGCGATGCCTGCACAGAGGCTTCTGTAAAAGACAGTCATCCTAAATGAGACAAACAATGAGATTTAATGCAGCCAAGATTGCTGGGACGAGATTGAGGGCAAGGGGAGGTCAATATCCCTCCTGCAGTTCTAAATATGGATTTGGACTTCCTAATCTACAAGAATCAATTTAAGTCGCTGCGCGTTTCTATTGTTCTACTGGAAAAGAAAAAGTAGGTATCACTCAATATGTAAAAGCCAATTATGAACAAATAAAAGTTCCAGTTGAATCCTAAAAGTGTGCTTGATATAGTAAATATAAAAACACAGAGATATCCAAACAGTAGCAGTTTTATCAGCACCTAATCTGAAGATCTGTGTGCTTTGTTTAAATACTAAACATTATTCAGCTGATAAGCCAGATAGACACTTTAGTGTCCGTTGTTTTTTGTTTTGTTTTGTTTTCCCAGGGAAAAAGAAAAGAGGAAAACAAGACACATTCCTCAGCAAATGCTTCTGAAACAAATCAAAGATACATTTTTTCAAATCTCATTCAAACTGAAATGAGAGCATGAAAACTCTCAACTTTAGAAAGTCGACCAAACTGAGCTGCTATGGAAAAGCAGTCAGATATTTTCTTGTGAGCCAACATAATGAAGTTGTGATTTTTTTTTAGGACCTTCATTATGTTAACAAAGTTAGCTCCTGAGAACTGCCAAACTGAGCGTTGCTTTGTTGGAGACATCACGTCTCTTACGCCTTGTTTACAGCTCAGGCAAAAACGTGCTTTCTACGGGCGGCGGAGGCATGTCAGAACCTATTCTGACTGATTTCTATCACATTTAATTTCCAAGACATATTTGTTAATTTGTCAACTCCTTGGAAGATTCTTGAGGATCATCCACAATTTTAATTTTCAAAACTCCCCATGAACTGAAAGCTCCAGGGGATTTTCCAGATTAAAATTAGCATGAGCTGGTTAATGCGGTAGTTTGATAAGAGAGACGACTAAAAAGAGGATTTCCTCAGACTGAAGTAAGGGTTTGTCTTTCACGCTTTTACAGAGCTAACCTCAGCATTATGAAAGATGCTTATTTATGCCTGGTCCATTTGTGTGATGGGGTCTTCTGTTATGAAACTTAACATTTGCAGTTCACCGACAGCAGTATTCTGTCTGTAATTGGGTACAATAACAAAGTCTCTCAAAAATCTGTGACTTATTTACCAGACAAGTGACCAGGATATTTACCACTATATGAAAATCTGAAGCAGGTGACACTAGAGGAGCAGATGTGTCCCTGTCTGGTATTACAGGGGCTACATCTTAAAAATCTGAGGCTTAAACAAGCAGCTGCACTGTTGTTTTGCCTGTCTAACTCCATAAATCATAAGCTTAAATACATTTTTAATCTAATTATAGTACTTCTTTTCAATGTGTTAATCTACGCTGTCTAGATTTTTTTAGGAGAGCTTTGTAGGGCTACATGATATTGGGAAATCTTGTAAATACTGTGATGATGATGGCAGTTACGATTTATGTTTATTATCTTCTTTCCCCTCTTTCTCATCTGTGCTTCCTACGCCCTGTGACCTTTCGTATTTTGGGTAATGCTATTTGTGTTCGGTGTGAACATCTGCTGCTGTGAAACTCTGTCCAACTGGTTAAATATTATGCTAGCACAATTACTGCACTCCAATCTGTCCTTTAAGAAATTAATATTGCACACAAATATATTGTAATGATGATTTATCTTTAAGTTATTTTTAAGATCAGTGCTTTAAGGGGTAGCTTTAATTTTGGATGTTAAGCCTCAAAATGTCTTTTTTATTATTCTAACTTTTCAGTTTTCCAAAATGTCTTTAATCCCAAAATTGTTGTTTTCCCCCCCTCTCTGTCCCAATGTATTGTCCCACTGCACAATAATGAGACTAGAATAATCAGTGTTGGGATAAACACAAAAACATCTTACAGAATCAAAAATAATTCGAAGCAGAACTTGCATCCACAAAAATCTAACTATCAAGGCTAATGTTAGCACCGATATATTATACATTTCTAATTTTAACTGCACTCACCTCACAAAATGAAGACCTTGCTTGATGCCACTCATCTTCTTCAAAAGTGGGAGCCCAACGTGATGCCATCATTCAACTTCAATGGAAATCTTGCTGTCCGTAAACACCCACATTGAAAAGCTCCCGCAAAATCCAAGAAAAGGTGTTTGGATTTATACCTCCATGGCGGCTTGCTCTCCTACTCCATCTGTTATAGAGACATATTACAAGGTTAAGCAAGGTGTTTATTAAACTTAAGAATCCACTGTGCAGTTCTGACAAGCCACACTATCTGAGACCCGGAATCTGTGTATTCATACAGAAGCACATCTCTGTTTGAGATCTAGTTGCTAGTTTAACTTTTAGAAAAAAGAATAAAAAAAAAACAGTAAGTCTGTGCCATTGTATGAAGAAATAAGTAAACAATTTGACAAGAGACGCAGCACTAATTGATTGATAATTGGCAGAATTTTATTAATTCAGCTTTAATTGTTGCTCAGAAATTACAATGCTGGATTTTTCTTAAACACATAAAAATTTGGACCTATAAAAAAGAAAAAAAGGCTATTTGTATCATCCAGAAAAAGTCTGATCGGTTTCTCTATGAGTGTAAGAAAGTGAAAGAAAAAACTGCTCCACTGGACAAAATTAGCAAATAGTCAAAAACATGGTAGATGGGTTACATAATCAGATTACAAAATCTGTTCCTGTAATTCAACCAAATCTTGGTTAAAAAGCCTGGAAACTGTCTAACAATAAACTAGCACACCAACAGAACAATTTCATTTTATCAATCAATCAATCAAAATGTATTTGTATAGCACATTTCAGCAACGAGGCATTTCAAAGTACTTTACATAATTTAAAAAAATAAAAAAACCATGTGACATTGAATAAACAGTAAGAAAGAGAAAGATATTTTGACATTTTATGTTTTACTGCTTGTTGAAAAGAATCATTGTGACAACAGTAGGGAAGATTTTAAATATTCTTTATGTGCCAAAAATGTTGTTTTTTTCCAGAAGGTTGCAAGTAACCTATTCAAAAGTAAAGAGCAACATTAACAAATAGAACATTAGTATCGCCATCAAAACGTATTAAATACAATTTCTGGATTCATAGCAGGTGTTATTATTTACGTACATTACGTGACCATCTGAAGTCTTTTCATAAAATATGCATTATGATACTGATCTCAGCTCTAAGTAACCTAACCCAACACAAACACACACACCACTGAATATAAACTAGGCAACATCTACAGCGATATAAAACCCAAAAGCTAAATTTAAAATGTTATTACCGGAGAACAAAACATGGATGATCAGGTCAGCCTAATGAATGGCCAGCAACAAGTGGACGACCAGACGAGAGGCAGGGCGGAAAAAAACTGTGGATGACTTTAAAACTACTTTACATAGTTAGTGTGTATACCTTAATTTTGGTTGTTATTCTGTCTCCAATAACAAAACGACAGTTTTGTGTTTTGAGAAGTCTTATCGCTTTTTAGTCGCTATAAAATCGATAGAGTAAGAACACAGCGTGTCGAGCTGTTGTTCTCCAGCGCTCAACAAAAGACGCTTTGGATTTGTTACTACTCACAAATTACTACCGAGAAAAGTTAGAAAGCACATATGAGACACCACACCACCACTTCGCGATTTAGCATACAGCTACGTGTGTCTGTGAATTGGGAAAATAAACAAACAAACACAGCTGCGGCAACAGGCTGCTAGCGGTTAGCATTTATGCTAACACGGTTGGAGTTGTTAACAAAGTTACCTGTGTAGTTGAGAAGCGTCACAACAGGAGCCAAACTGAGGCAGTGGTTGTCCTTAACAGCGAGTAAACACACTAAACACATCGTGTGTGAGTTTGGATTTATTTCAGAAACTGTCCAAATAATCCATAAAACGTCAGTATCATCGACTTCCCGGTGATTAATCCAAAGCCAATGAGTGGAAGCGCATGGTGCAGTTCTGTGGCTGGAGTCTTTTTTTCTTTCCAGCTCTCCCGACTCCCTGGGAGTCCACCTTCAGTCAATAGGGCACTCTTCACCAATCACAGGCGGTGTTTCATTTGGGCGACCCAATCAGGTATGGGTTTACGAAATTTTGTGGTTTGCCTGAAAAACTTTGTTTTTAATCGTTCCCCCAAAACGTCGAGGACGTTTGTCAAACAAAAAAAAGACAAACGAAACTATGACCGCTAATACACAGCACTGGCGTGCTGTTGAAAAGCTCTGTACTTACTGCTTTGTAACCACAAACCGCCGTAGTTTCTACACACAAGGTTAAATAAGAAATCACATGCTGTGGTTCAGTGTGAGGTCGAGTTGGGTATTTTGATGCGGAAAATGTCTTCACGCATACCGCAGTGTATTTAGATTGCATTTCTGATCAAAGAATAGCTGCGATTAAAATTACATCTCAACCCAAGAGACAAATTGTGCGGATTTAAATCAGTCCTCCGTCTCCCAGGGCTTGAACAAATGTTCCTTTTATGCCTCCCTAACATAAGGGGCCACCTGTTCTTGGAGCTGGCAGCTTTTGTTGCAGAGGGCAGTTCAGGGAGGAGACTTTCATTAGGCTGTACTGTCCAGTCGGTTGTGCTTTGTAGTGAATATGTATGTTTAAATTTATTTTTAAATTATGGGTTACTGGGGATATTTATTTTAATTGCATTCAAAGATTGGGATAGAACTTTGAATAATTGAGGGGGGGAGAAAAAAAACAAACAAAAAAAACAATTACAGGTACACAGTCTGTGGAAATATATAATTTCAGTATTTCCCAGGCCTCTATAAGTACAAAAAATATTAATTTCTATTTGAATTGTATTTTGACCCATCCATCTATATAGCCCAGCCGCTGTATGAATTGTAAATTCTTGACATTTACTGTTCACTTCACTTTATAGTGGGAATTCTCCAAATATTCTCTTTAGCACTCTTGATTGTTATTTCTTAATAGAGCTACATAACAGCTGGCATGTACAAAATGTCCTGTGAGTCTGAACAGTGATATTTGGAGAACAGTTTGAGAACCTTGCATCTAGAGAATGTGGTAATATTCTTCTGTTGAAGGATTTAATCAAGACATGATTGTGTTTGAGCTCAGTTCTGTTGAAAGGTCAGTCAGTTACCTGCAATCCCCAAAGGACCCTATAAAAGCCAAGAGGAAAAGCATTTCGTCGTTCTGGCACATCGTGTTCCCAGCTTAGATAGTGAGAGTCGAATGTCAGGTGTAAACAATGAGCAAAGCGACCCGAAGCATCAATCCCGCTTTTGTTCCTTTTAATGGTTCATATTTGGGTCACCTCTTTTTTTTTTTCTTTAAGCATCCCTAGACTATTAACTTGAAGTTTTATGTTCCTGCTCTGGCCAAAGAAAAAAATAAAAAATACAGGCACAGACCAACTGACAAAGTTTTTGTCTAACCAAAGATGTGGGGTGTTCTGAAAAAGGCTGACTACATTTTCTTCATCTTGGGATTCATAGTTTTGTCAAAGAAAATGCCACCCAAATTGATTAGTGAGAAAGTACAAATGAACAAACCCAGAGGCCCGTCTCATGTTTCCCAAGGATATCCTTCTAATTTCTTTCCCAGACAATTTGGAAAATACTCTGTGAACTTATAAACCCTGAAGGAAAAATGTATTTGTGATTAAGCTCAACACATTCGGGTTATTTAGCAGATCCAAAGTACACCACCTCTCATAGGCTCAAAACAATAAAATTAAGGTTTTGGAGCGGCTTAATCCAAGTCCAGACTTTAAGATGCAGTGGCTATTCATACTCACACACCCTCCACTGTGGCTTACTTTCTGACACGGGCTCAGGTTGGTATTGATAGCTTTTTTTTCCTCAAGTCATCATTCAGAAACAGCATTTTATTTATCTTGTTAGTCTGGTTTGATGATTTGACACATATATGACGAGACACAATGTCTGTCTTGCAATCACCCAGAATATTGTGTGGCTGTCTGGGTTTTCCAGTTTCCTCCATGCCCTAGTTTCTGATAAGTGAGGAACAATGAACATATGATCTTCTAGGACCTTAAGTTGCGAGAACTCATTGGAATGTTTCTCATTCAGTACCAGTAAACAGAAATGCAAAAAAACCAACTTAATCCTAGATGCACAAATGGCTGAACTGATTTACTTTTCCTTTAGTGCATAAAAAAACTACAAGTGTTAAAATCAATGTGCTTTCATATCACTTTTTCTGGTTACCATTAGTCATTTCATACACATAAGAATACTTTCACATTTGAAATATTTTTATTTCCCATACCCATTATTTTATTTTATTTTATTTTTTACAATTTTTAAAACGGCGTGTTAAAGGAAACCCACTCAAACACTTAGGAATAGAAAAAGTTAGAGGTAGTTAGGACACTTGGTTTTGACAATACTACTGTACATTGTTGGCCCCTGAGCATAGACAGAAGAGTAGCCTAATAAAAGTGTACAAAAGTGAAGGAAAATGAGCAAGTGTTCATATTGTATTAACATATTTTATACTTTTCATTGTAAAGGATTTCTTTGCTGTTTACATACAACATTACAGCATACAAATTCCTATTATCAAGGCCTTATTTAAATATGAGCAGCTTTTTATATATGTAAACAAATGTGATGTGACTATTTCCATATATTAAAAAATAGAATCACAAATACTTGTGGTGTGTTGCCCTATTGAACTATAAACATCTAAAATAAAATGCAATCACAGCCACTTGTCAGAGAACTACAGAAAGATGTGTGGGTTTTCTGTAAAAAGGACATCCGCATGACAGAGCCTTCTGTCGCTGTTTGTCTTCAGACCTTATATTTCTTCTTTCCACTTTCACTAATAATGCAAATGTGCTTTAAAAAAAGAAAGAGGAAAAAGCACAGTCAAACTCCAGAATGTAAGCCAAAAAAACCCATTGGAAACAAAAGTGTATTTAGTTGATTCGTGTGTGACAGTCAGTGCAACAGGACTATTATTCCAAGGCCTCCTGCTAAACAGAGTCTTTGTTGTCTGAAATGAAGACTTACATTGAGGTCCCTAAAATACTCATTGTAGTCCAAAGCATAGCCGACCACAAAACGATTGGGTATCTCAAAGCCAACATCTGAAAGAAGTGCATTGAAAAAACAAATGTAAACTGAAAATGTTTTCTAATCGCCTTAAAGCAGAGGCTTATCGTTACGGGAAAATGTTTTATCAGTTACTTACAGTCGGGAACAGAGGCTAAGCTGTGCTGAACTCTCTTCACCAGCAATCTGGGGAAGCAAAAACAGATACTATTTGACACCATCCACGCCAGACTGCTTATTAAAATGTGATAATTGAAAAAAAGAAAAGAAGTAGTTTGGTCTGTATGTGTCTTGACTGAAAGGAAGGAATTTGGTGATTCATGAAACAAGTGACCACTCTTTACCCTGCAACTTTGATCATTTTGGGTTTGAAGGCTTTTACGTGCTCTAGAAGAGTCTCCATTGTCTTTCCGGTGCCAACAATGCCCTGTGAGCGGGAACACATACACAAACAACAAAATACACTTGCTTGGGAATAAATGCCGATGCGGAAATGCAGACAATGACGAGTTTCGCATCACAGTGAAAGAGAATCTTCTCAGTGTCTCCTGTCTGTGCTCTTGTTACACAACAGTTAACAAGCATCAATTTCGCTTTCCCAGAAATCATATGATATTTTATGCAAACACTGAAAGGGTTTATACATTCATTTGCTGGTGAATATGATGGCCACTAGACAGAGACTAAAGAAGATGAATGTTTACAGCAAAAAATAAATAAAATGTTTGATATACACAATCAAATCCACATGTCCAGCTTTACATAAGTTATTTATATGTGGATGGTTATGCACTTGGTCAAAGCAAAAGTTAAGAAAAAATCTTAAATGG
>CAEGAF010056055.1:0-12404 GCA_903067075.1 Micropoecilia bifurca | reverse complement strand
TATATAATATCCATTAAGTGTGCTCTTTGTAGATATGATTTAATTTTTTTTGTTCTGATGAGTCGTTAGCTTGACTCACCAGACAAAACTTCTTTTTCCAAACCAATGCTAATACTGTCATCTGCTACATGTATGAAACATAATGAAAGGTGATTATACATCCACAGAAATAAAGCATCTCTGTTTGGTTATCCATAAGCATCTTTAGATCTTAAGTCCAGAAACGGCTCTCGCTAGAAAAATAAACCAGTGACTCAAGTTTGTAGCACTTACTTCTCGACTCGTTAACATTTGCTACCAGTTAGCTTAGCTCTGCTATTTTTTTTGTTTGTTTTTTTTGGTACCACGCTCTTTAGTTCTCTCAATTTTATCATCAATAGAATATCTACAGGGAGTTATGTGAGATTTTTTGTCATCTCTCTGTTTTCCACATTTAAGTGCTTGGGTTTTGCATTTGTGTGTTTCCTATATATTGCTAGGTGGCACTCAGAGCAGACTGTGAGTCTGAGCATTTCCATTTAAAGCCAGAGTTATTTTAAAGGCCATGTTTTAACAGTTTGATGATCTGTATAAACCGCTGCGCTTATTACTCAGAGAAGTAAAGGTTTAATTAAACTCCTGCAGGTTGGAGTTGACTGTGTACTGAAGCGAGGCTGTAAAGGTAAATGGGGGGTAAAAGTGAGTGTTTAGTGGCTGAAAGGATTATCAGAGTAATGGAGGCGCACATCTATGTCTGCAGCAGAGGTTTATTTATGGACTCTGTAATAGAAAACTTTAAACAAGTTCCAGCAAAAAGTTGGTAGTAATAAATGATTTGAGTTTAATAAAAAGAAAAACCTAAACAAATCCTGAGAATATGTTTGCTCTTCAGAAATGATCTCCCCACCTCTGTTTCAGTATGAGTCCATGTTCAGTATGCAAAGGAAGAGACACTGATATTTCATTGATTTTCTTTTTTTTATTATTCTCAAAGTGCTCAACCTGACATTTATATCTTTTCGAAATTAATGTGGCATCACCGTCTTTGCTCTTTGGTAAAAGGGCAGAGAAGCAAGAGTGCACATAAAGATGGATTGAAAAGTTATGTAAACTGAACAAAAATAATTCAATTTCCATCAGATTTAACCACTACGGAGAAGCATTGCTCCACATGTCCCTACATGCTGACAGCAGTGACTGAATCAGGTGACTCAGTTCAGATAAGCAAGACAGAGTGAGCAGATTAAGAGGAAGTTGTTAAGGCAAAAATCAAAACACAATCTTGGTCTATTAGAGTTTCATCAGTGATCAAAGACATGAAGCGAAACATCATAACCAACTTATAACCAATGTTACAGTGAAAGGATATTTTATTCAAGCAGGCAAAAACAAAGTTGCTTATTTTTTTCTTTTTTCTTTTCCAGCAATTGCACTAAATTCCTCTTATTTGTAGTTGTACAAATAAGAGCTATGTAACTATTTGTAGTTATAATTATCTCAATACATGGGATAATTATATATAAAATTGAATCTTAATTGAAGCTGTTTACATGCAGGCTAACATTAGCACTGAGGTACAGCTAGCTCCTACAAGATGTAGCCTATAAAAATACTTCCACAAGCAATTGATCTAAAAGTTTGATTGTAAGGATTGGGTTTTTCTGTGTATTTCCTTAGATCTCCATGTTGTCCTGGATGCCCCTTGATTGTTTACACCTGTCCCTTGTTTCCCCTGATTGTCTCCCTGTGTATTTAATGCCACCTGTGTTAACTGCACCTGGTTGGATCCTCGTCTCATGTCTGTTTACCATCATTTGTCATATGAGTTACCAGATTATTGTGTTTATCATTAAATCATCATCACTACTCAAACACCTGGATCCTCCGCTTCATCTTCACCACTTCATGACATTGATAGTGTACAATATGTTAGCTTATTATTTAATGGAGAAAAAAAGTTACTATAATAATAGCTGAAATCTTCACTTGTTGCTCCTGTTTACATTGCATATTGCAGTGGGTCCTACAGTATCACTAACTGGTGCAATAAGGTTTAAACCCTTTAAAATGGATATTTTATACACGCTATAGATTTGTTAAGAAAAGAGGCACATAAATAACTAACCAAGTTAAAACAATGTATAATTTTTTATATAAGAACATTCGAATGGTTTGTAGTTGCTCAGTTTTAGAATTTGCATAAATAGCTCAAACCACCTCATCTCTAGTGGCTCATAGCCATCTGCCAAAAAATGTTAGCTGTTTGCAATTTTCATGGCCAATTGCTTTGAAATTCATTTTACATATCTTGTAAACCAAAAAGCACAGAAATAAAAAATACAAATTTTAAACTAAATGTCCAATTGTTCCTTTAAACGTACAGCTGCAGCAGAGCTAGTCAGTACAGGAAGCTAAGCAAATAGCTTAAAACTAACAGGTTATCAGTCAGCCTCAGCATTTGGTATGATCTTTTTGTTACTTCATCTCAACCATTTAGCCAATTGAATTTTTATTATTTTTAGCGCTAAGGACGTTTCTTTCATTTTGCTAATAAGGCTCCAGGATAAATTTCCCTGGCGATTGGCCATATGTTACCAGTGCTGATGAAATGGCCAAGCCCACAATAACAACCAACTAATGAGATATATGTAGAATGTATCGTCTGCTGTTCAATTAACAAACTCTCGGTTCTGACTTTGACCACAGAATGCCCCAGGAACTAATTGCTCTGTGTTCCTGACCATAAATTTCCACTAAATATATAAATTTCTTTATTGCACAGAGAATTGGAGATAAAAAGACTCACTGAGTCACCTTGGAAAAATACCAAGGAGAAATTCAGATGTTCAACCTATGAAAACGTCATGTCGTCTGTAAAACACTGCTGGTTATTTTAGCACTTGAATCACTTTTAATACGTCAACAAATTATGTGAAATGTCCGTCACTGACAATGTTGTCAATAATGTCTTTGATAGCAATGCAATAGAACAGTTTGACTCAAGAAGCGTGGATGTAGAGGAATGTCAGTTTAGTGTATCTTTAGGACACAAATATTGTTTTCTCTTAACACATAAACCTTCCAATATTCAGCCAAAGTGTGACATCAACAGGGATTTAAAAAAGTTTCAGCTCTATTGTGGTTCCCTCTGCCGACTCAACACACACAGGACAAATAGGCATAATGCAAAATCAGCTCCAATGAGAATCTATGTTTTACACCTTGATTCCTGTTTGATTATAAGCCAAATGCATTTTCTGTACATTTGTAGCATGAATCTCACCATCATCTAAATAATTTGTTCCATGGGGAGTTTGTGATGGCACAATGCAATAAAAGAGGAAGAGTGCGCTTGGAGTAGGCAATCACAATATTTGCATTTTAATGAGACACCCACAGGGAGTCTTCCAGAGGAGCCCATGTACTGTATGTGAGGGCTGCTTTGTCCCTAATTGACTTTAGAAGTTAGAAGTTATAGATTGCTGCTAACCTTTTAACAATCCATGAAACTAATTACCCAGGCAGCACTTGAGGTGGTTCTGTATCATCTGGCTTTCTCGTGGAAAATAACCTTTTTTTCCCTTCCAACATGTGCTTAGCGCTTTGTACTGCAATTAGGATTTCCTTATTATCTTTAGAGATGCACGGTTCCCCTCAGTTTTTCTTCACTTAATTGAAGCCTGTGTTTTTGGATCATTTAGTGCTCAGAGAACACTTTAATTATAGATACTTGATTAGTCATTTTGGATATATGTTAGCAGAATTTACTCAGAGGCATTGAGATGTAAACAGTGAAGATGTTTCAGACGTGTGGAAAATGAGTTTATTTTAGTCTCATTTAATTGAACTTTAGTTCCTTTGCTTAGAAAATTCCCTTCATTTTGGGAGATGTGAACTCTGATGCGTCTATAAACCTTGGGCTTAGTTTGTTTCAAGTAAACTTTGGTGCAGTTCAAATCCATAAGTGAACACCAGCGGACTGGAGACTGCTTGAAAAGCAGAAAAAGGACAATAGCACAGGGCATTCTGGGTAAATAGAAATGTGCTGGTCTAGTGCTAGCAGAAGAAATGGCTCCAAAAAGACAAAAGAGAAATCCTACAATCTCTAAAATCTGATGCTGCTCCATCTTTATTTACATTTAACAAAGAAGGCAGTTGCATTCAGTGTCTTCAGAGGTTTCTGTGTCATTTCCTTCATTGTTTCTGGGCAATAAGGGATTCGATGAAGGATTTTCATAGGCATCCTTCTCTACAGTGACTATTCTGCAGATAAGTCACCTGCTGCTTGTGACTAACCCTAACAACTCCAAGTTTAGTGGAGCTAAAATAGCACAATCTGGTAACAGATGCTGGGTAATATTTCTTCCTCCGCTCTTCAGTTCATTTTAGAACCACAACCAATCAACTCTGAAATGCCAAAGGGTAGTTGCCATGTATTCAGCACATAGCTTCACGTTTGCCAGAATCAATTTCTCGGCTCTTTACGTTCCTTTAGGCCTGTGTTTGAACTGAAAAAAATGTAAAAGCTGATTAAAGTGTTGGGAAAGCCTTTTTCACGGGCTTTGACTGGTAGATTTGACCTGGAGAAAGGAAGCGGCCGCCTGTGGAGACGTCACTTTTAAATAAGACGTATGTACAGGTTTTTTCCCATGCTGCTTAATAGAGCTTGGGAAAACAGAGTTTTATTTAAAGCTCTGAAACTCCAGATTTTCCACAGTGATAAAAAAATAAATGTCAGTAATGTTTGGTTCAGTGCACTGGGAAATATGAATTCCACATTGATATCTCTTTATTAAAATTGGTGATATTTAAAGTTCTTGTTAGGCTTTTGATATATTTTAAATAGGATTTTCTACACTTAAAATTAATTCAATAAACTGCAGGACTGCGTGGACTTGTAAGACCTTAGAGTGACAATCACATTTGTGTTGGAATATGATCACTGTAATGTGATTTTTCTAAAGATAATAAAAAATGGTCATTTTTCATCTGGGAAAGATGACTGAAATGTTTCCCTGATCTTGTTAAATCCTGCTTACATTCTCCTGAGCGCTGAGATGTTCCTGCACATCCTGAACAGCATCACTTTTCACATTACCATCACTAATGGTGATGTATTTTATTGGGGTTTTATGTTTCACAACACAAACTATTTCTTTAGTTTGTGTTGCAGGTCTTTTTTTTTTTTTACATATTACATTAATAAAAATCTGGAAAGTGAGCAACATGTTTACCCCATCGCCTGTGTGGTGTGTGAGGGTTTCCAGGATGACTCACTAACTTTGTGCTATTGCAATTGTGTTGTAAAAACAGTAAAGGTTCTGAAACTCACCTCATGACATTTTAAAAAGATTTCCTTCAGACATGAATGCCTCCAATCATTGAACATTTTCTTATAACTGGTATCTTTCTGAAGAATTTTGTCATCTCTGAAGAAAGGACTGTTTGCCTGTTAGCTTCAAAATGTCTGATTATTCTCATGTCCCATCAGTTTGCGGCTTTGACAGTGTGGACAATTCTCTTCCCTCATAGCATTTACAGTCAGTCTTATGGATTTTTTTCATTTTGCATTATGATGGTGATAAGTAGCCATGCGCTACTTTCAAATGTTTTGCCAAAACAAACATTTGAATGGAAATATAAAAGCCATCGCTGGGCATTCTGAGTAAATGAAACCGCAGCAAACGCGCTAGTCTGGCACTAAGATCTGACGGCACTCTGTTTTGGATGCGTTTCATGAAGAAGGAAGTTGCTCTCATTGTCTTCTTCAGAGGTTTTTGTGGTGTTTCCTTCAGTGTTTCTTGATGAGAATGGGTTTTTTAAAAAGTTTGGCTCCTTTGAAACAGTGCAGTGTGAGATTGACCTCCAGCAGCTGAAAATGCAACAAATGTTGCAATTTTGGCCCTAAATCGAATGAAAACACTGTAATTCATGGGATGGTTTTTATGACTTAACTAGTAAATTTGTCAAAAAACAAGGCTTTTAATCCTTTTTTTTGCCATTTCTGCTTGTGTGACTTGTTCCTGGTGTTGCTGTGATGCATCACTAATCTTCATTCATCATACATTAATTCCTTGTTTGTTCTGTTAATATTCTAAGACTTATAGGAGGGGATGTTGCAGAACCTTCTTTGTAATCTTTTTATTTATTCATAGTTGATGCATCTGTGTGTGTGTGTGTGTGTGTGTGTGTGTGTGTGTGTGTGTGTGTGTGTGTGTGTGTGTGTGTGTGTGTGTGTGTCTCAGAGGAGGATGATATTTCTTTTACTCCTGCTTCTGTGTGGGTGAGGATCCCTGGGGTGAGCTAGTTTTACATGAAGCTGTCCAAGTTGTAACAGGAGTTCCTCACGGGGGAGAAGTTGAGAACATTAAGGGAACTGACATCACCAGCTCGCTTGAGAAGATCTGAGAATTTAATCTCTAATTGTCTGTAGCTTTAAAGGAAGCTCAGTTTACAGTTTACGCTTTGTCCCAATCAGTGGTGCAAAGGAGTGGCAGCACCTATGCGCTACTTTCTGCCTTCCCTTTCTGCTTGATCTCTCGGTCACTGCAGACAGCAGCCATTGCACCCCAAACTTTGAATATCCACACTTAACCTTGGCTGAGATATTATTATAATCACGTTGCATAGTGATATAAAAATGTCAGCAACTTGGGTTGCAGCATGGCACCAATTTTCCTCCCCTCTGCATCTGTTGGCGAGTGTGAGCTCAGCTCGCCTTATCAAATAAATTGGACAGTGGCTTTTTCCCCGATTGCCTCCTCAGAAAGGTTTTGGCTCACCGGAGGGTCTTCTGCTCGTGGCTGGAGCTGATGGGAAAACTACTTAGAATAATTGTCTTTCAAAAGAGCACTTCCAAGCCAGTGCTGTCACCTCGGCGCTCCCACATGTGTGTTCAGAAATTGTGCCTGAGATGCAGGGGCTCAGAGAGAGAAGGGGGGGAAAGAAGATGGTACCACGGTGATTATGTGTTTAACATGTTTTCAACCCTGAAAGCCAGATCAATTTGTGCGCCAACAGTTTATTTTTTGTTTGTTTTTTTTTGTCTTGACACCTGCAGCAGAGTGTCACTAACTGGTTTCCAGTATAAATGTGAAAAAAAAACCTTTGTTGATATTCCGCTAAAAACACAAATTATCAATTGCGATGTTTCCATGAAATAAATGTAAAAAGCATATGTGAATAAGTTTGTTCACACAATAAGTAATTACAACCATGATGCTGTGCTGTGGTGGCGCAGGGGTTAAGCATAACCCACATATAGAGGATTCAGTCTTCAATGTGGCCGTCGCAGGTTTGATTCCTGGCCTGGCAACCTTTGCTGCATGTCTTCCCCTTCTCTCATTACCCACTTTCCTGTCAACTAACTATCAAATAAAGGCCACTAGAGCTGATAAAACCTTTAAAAAAAACATGATGCACCATCATCCTCCAACTGCTTCCTGTTGGCTTCTTCATGGTTTATTACAGTGGCAACATCTGATTGTTGATCATGTGACTCATATGATGCAAAAAAGTATTTCAATTGTAGTTTTGCCTGTGAACACAGTGTTGCAGTAATCAGTGGGACTGAAGAAAAACAAATGGATGAGTTTCTCTAGATCTTGATGGGTTAGTTCTCTAATTCTGGAAATGTTCTTCAGGTGATAGAAGCTCAACTTTGTAACTTGTAACTCATGTAGCTCTGAAGGTTCATGGTCAGAGTTTCTCACCACACCCAGATTTCAGCCTGATCGCTGGTTTCTAGCTATAATATCTGAAGCTGTGTGCTGAGTCTAGATCAGGGGTGGACAAACTTGGTCCTCAAGGGCCAGTGTCCTGCAACTCTTAGATGTCTCCCTGGTCTAACACGTTTGAATCCAACAGCTGAATCTCCTCCTAAGTGCAGTCAGGTTCTCCAGAGTCCTGCTAACAACCTCATTATCTGACTCAGGTGTGCTGAAGTAGAGATACATCTAAAGGTTGCAGGAGACTGACCCTCGAGGCCTGGAGTTGCCAACCCCTGGTCTAGACCAGTGTTTCCCAACCCTGGTCCTCAAGGCACACTGCCCTGCATGTTTTAGATGTTTCCCTGCTTTGACACACCCTATTCAGATGATTGCAGTTCAGAAAAAGCTTGTTAATCAGCCATCAATTGAAATCATGTGTGTCTAGATCATTCTTCTTTAGGTCCAAAGATAACTTCGGTTAGGTTTTTTTTCTGTTGAGTTGGAGAAAGTTATGTCACCTCCACACGTTGATTTTTTTTCTAAGTATCTGTTCAGTGTTTAGGTACAGCCTGGAAATATCTAGTCTGTCCATCCATCCATCCATTTTCTTTACATCCTTGTCCCTTAGTTGGGTCAGGAGGTGCTGGTGCCTCTTCAGCTAACATTCTGGACGAGAGGCGGGGTCAGGGGTCACCCTGGACAGGTCACCAGTCTGTCACAGGGCAACACAGAGACAGAGAGGACACACAACCATGCACACACATTCACACCTAGGGATAATTTAGACAGACCAATTAACCTAACAGTCATGTTTTTGGACTGCGGAAGGAATATCTAGTTTTTTAAAGGACAAAACAGAAACATAACCATATCTAAGGGCAATTTAAAGGAACTGATTAACCTAAAATGAGTGTCTTTGGGCTCTGTGAAGAAAACAGAGCACCACTTTGGATTTTCTTTCTGCTCTGCCTTGCAGCCACACAATAGAAGTATCGTTTATTGCATAAAGATTGGGCATGTTGCTCAACAAGAGGCAGAAATCTTAATTTGTTGCAAGCAGAAAATAGGTTTTTGTTTCTAATCTGCTTTAAAGTTGTGATAAGTCATTTATTTTACTTTCTACTGCAGCTAAAGAGAAGGGACATCAGTAGAATGTGGTCAGTCAGCTTAATTAGAAATGCAGATGTCAGGTTTGCCTCCTGCGCTCTGCTCAGCTGAGTTCATACCCCAGACACCTGCCTCAGGGTTCAATTAAATATGCTTTGTTTCTCACAGATTGCCTGAGAGCTGCTGTTGAACGGCTCCACTGCTGCTACTAACAACTACTAAGCTTAAACAGTTTGTTTTGTCGTTCTGTGTGGCTGCCATCACATCACCATTCAGTTCTGCATTTGGTTGCATGAACTGATATAAACCTGGTTTTATCTTCTCATCCTGAGTCTTTTCTTCCTTTTTATTTCTCTTATTAAGAGTCGGAAAAGACCGATTTTTCTCTGGAGCAGAGAATCGGTGGTGACAGATGCTGCAAGTGATAACCTGCCCTGCTCACGGTCCACATGCACAGATTGCAAAGCCGCATGGAATTTCCAGAGGAAGACTTTGTAAAACCATCCGCCGCTTTCAAAGGGGGAAAACACAACACCCACAGCAGGCCTTTTTTTTCTTCCTCTTCTTTTTTTTCATCTGCTGAAGAGACAAACATCCCCTGTTTCAGTCCTGTAATTGAAATTTGCAGCCAGAATCCTGTCAACTCCAGCAGGAACACGACTGGGTTTTAAACTTCTAAGATGTGAGATCCTGAAAGGAAGAAGATGAGCTTGTGCGCGTTGTAATTATACTGTCTAGATCTTCCCCATAAACTCCGTAATGAGAGATCTGCACCGCTCTTCAAACCACTGAGTTTTTCTGTCCTCGGGGTTTCCTGATTGCATCAGTCCATAAATAAAAAAATAAAAAACAAGTCTAAATAAAACCTTATTAACTCAGCTATTCTGAATCAGACTGTGCAGTTCTAGGAAAGATGCTGAATTATTTCCTTTTTTTTTCTCCTCCAGTGAATTGTCAGATTAAGCCATATCGTGACTTTGAGCTGCACATTGTTGCGCCCTCTTTCCATTTATTCCAGAACGGGCCGATAACGTCCCTGTTGCTCGGCCCGGCCTCTTTGTTTGCTGCTGGAGGAGAGCAGCTCTTTTATCCGCCTCTCAAAATGAGTGTGATGGTTTTCTGCCGCGTTGGGCCAAATAAACATCTGTGCAGATTGCAGCTCTGCTCCTGATGGCTGATGCTGTGATGCAGCTGTCGTACCGACTGTGACACCTCTTCTGTCTGAGGGTCATAACGAGGAGCCCAGGGAGTCATTTTTGGTTCTAAGCCACATGTGTCAAACTCCAGACCCAGGGGCCAAATCCGGCCCCCCATGGCTTCATATGAAACCCTTTAGACTCCAGAAGGATGACGTGAGAGACCAAAGTTAAACAAGAATAAAAGGTTTTCAAAAAAACTGGGAAAAAATACTATATAGGAATACCAAAAAGTTATTAACAAAGAACCAAACTCTAACATAAAATAAGTCAAATGATGAGTAACATGGATTTGGGCCCAACTGAGGTCAACTGAACAATATCTGGACTCAAAACAAAACTGACCTGTAGACAAAGAGCAAAAGCTGCTGACTAACCTACAGCTGCAACATGAGGGAGGTACAACATAACAAAGGAACAAAAAAATACAAAATTAGATAAAGCAACATAAAGGAAACTATTTGTAACTTGGCACAAACTGTGACAAAAGAACCATTTACCCGCTGTCATCAGTGGCCATGCTAACTAGCCTTAGCATTCACAACAGGCTGACAGGAGAAGCTATAACATAGCAGAGAGCAAAGAGGGGAACAGCGTGCACAGGGGCGTGATGGGCAGCGCTAAGGCCCGCCCTCTGGCTCTGATTGGTTGTTTCTAGTTAGTTATTGAAGAAGTCAGAGATCATTTTTCCCAGATTATCTGAGTCATACTGTACTGTTACAACATTCTGATTGTCAACAAATATGTAAAAATATATTTCTTATAAATGCAACATTTTGTGGCCCCAAATGACTGCCAACTCCCACCTACAGGTGGCAGTATTTTTTATTTCTTCTGTATCAGCCTTACTTGACGTAAAGATGGTCTGTGATCAACATGGTGGGTTAAA
This sequence comes from Micropoecilia bifurca, assembly GCA_903067075.1. Lineage (NCBI taxonomy): Eukaryota > Metazoa > Chordata > Actinopteri > Cyprinodontiformes > Poeciliidae > Micropoecilia > Micropoecilia bifurca. The sequence continues at coordinate 1,524 of CAEGAF010056055.1, read as the reverse complement.
AAAGGCATATTTATTGCATTATATAAGCACAAATATTGCAAAAATATTTGAAATTATTTCTTAATCAGCACCACAAAAACAATAATTTTCATTTCATAATTTTCATTTCATTTCATAATTTTCTGATCAGCGGGAAAATTTTTCAATATTATGCAATTTTAATATGACCTTTTCAGAGATAACTATTTATAAATAAGTTAATATATTTAACAATATTTTAATCACATTCACAATCTTAATAAGGCCCAAATTCAAAACGGTTGACAACGTTTCATGAGGGAAAAAAAGTTGTTTCAGCTCTGCAGGGATTTGGGAGTAGCAAAGAATTAAGCATGTAAAAAATGTTCACAACAGTAATCGATTTAAGCTACTTGCTTGTGAGATTTGCACTATTTTGCATGTGTGTAGGTGTAAAGGTTTGCAGGGGTCAACGTATGTAGAATATTAATAATTTTTTCATCCAGTACTTTCTCATTATTTTGGTCAAATCTCTCTTGAAAAAGACGTTTTGACTCTAATATTGCTCTTTCCAGTGTGACAAGCAACAGAATTTGCTTCTCTAAGGTCATTTCTGCCTTTTCACCTTTGTGTTCATTGTGTTTCTAAAACCTGGTTGATATTTTTTTCATTTTCATTTTGAAACTAGAAGACTTTTAGTTGGTCCTGAGAGGTAAAACCCTGTAAATCAAAGAGGGTGTACTTCCCTTCTACACATGTTGATATCTGGAAGAGAGTCATATAGAGTTGTGAGATGCAAGACATGTTCATCAGAGAAGTTCACCACTTCAAATAGCAGAGCTTTACCACGCAAAAAAAACCTCCTACTTGTAGGCGTCGGGTTCTTGTGCCTTCTGTCATTCATGCAAAGCTCTCATTACACACTGGATCTTTTCACCGCGTCACCCGTCACACCTGTCAAAAATGTCACAGCCCTGCGGCAATTACCTTGACGTCTGTATCTTCACCCTTTTCCATTGATCGTCTTTTTGTGTTTACACATTTACTTCATATCTGGAGTTGAGTCACAGGCAGTGTTTGCACTCTGCTGCAATCGTCTTGTTTTGCAGGTAAAAGGAAAACACATTTTTCTATGGATCTGTAGCTGCATTTTCATTGCAAGTTTACGCAAATCTTTGACCATATTCTGCTGATGTAGAAAAAACACAATTTAGCTGTTGTGGCATTTCTATTCAATTCGAAATTAAATTGAAATCACATATGAGTGAGCTTGTTGACTCTATAAGTTAATAAAAACATGCCAGCAATTGATGTAAACAATTATAAAACATGTTTATAAAACATGTTTTATATCCTAATGGAAACATGACAATTAGGGATGCACAGTGCATTAGGGCTGCACAGTGGCGCAGTTGGTAGAACTGTTGCCTTGCAGCAAGAAGGTTCTGGGTTCAATTCCCAGCCCAGGTCTTTCTGCATGGAGTCTCCATGTTCTCCCTGTGCATGATGGGTTTTCTCCAGGTACTCCAGTTTCCTCCCACAGTCCAAAAACATGACTGTCAGGTT